>JBBPBX010019953.1:27372-43910 GCA_038048925.1 Garcialebias charrua | reverse complement strand
TGTCACAAATCCAGATGATTTTTTTTTTAACCTGCTTACAGAGAAACTTTCTAAAGAGTGATTTAGTTTCTTTTGCGTTTGTTCCAGGAAAAACTGCAGAGTTTAGTCAACATTTATAAAACGTGTCTTTTGTGTAAGGCTCCTCCTGCTGAACATGATAAACAGAAGACAACTGCTGTACCCTGAACACAACACGGTACATGTACACAGGTTCTTAGATTTCCTTCAATTAGCTCCACATCCCAACAGAAGTTGTTTCAGGGCGCTGAACAGAAACTAACATATTATAAAAGACAATTAGTAAAGTTATGTATCCTGAGGAAGCACAAAGGAGACAGTGTAAAGGAAAAAGCCTATTTTAACAGGAAGAAACGTCCAGCAGGATCAGGACAAGCGCTCATCTGCGTTGTCCAGCTGGGTTTGAGAGCACGGAAAGCTAGTGACTGACAGATCCACGTGCATTTTCTATAGGAGGAAAGACAAGACACGTGCAGAGAGAGTCTGTCCCCCAGCAGTCTGTAGCAGCTGGACTGAGGAAACCAAGCAGACTAACTATAGGATTTATCCTGAAGCTGCTCAATAATCCAGGTAGAAAAATCTAAAACTAAGTCTGGTCCTCTGGGCATTCAAAAACAAAACTAAGCAAAAAAAAAACTGTAGTTTACTACAATTTTTTTGTTTTGTTTTTGAATGTCCAAAGGACCAGACTTAGCTTTTTTATATATAGGATTTATCAAAATGAAGACTTGAGTCGAATCTTACAACTGGACAATGTGTCGGCCTCATGGACAGAAACTAGAAGTTGGTTCCACAAGAGAGGAGCCTGACAACCAGACCCGGCTGCAGAAACAATTCAAAGGGGGGGCATTCTATTTTTTCAAGGGGGCATATTTTTTTCAACAAACATTTTATTTGCTTCAAGTTGAACAGCGGCTCTGTGACCACTCCTAATACAGTGCTGTGAAGAAACTTCTTCTTCTTTCGGCTTTTCCCTTTTCAGGGGTCGCCACAGCGAGTCATCCTCCTCCACCTCACTCTGTCCTCTGTCCTCACTCCAACTACCTCCATGTCCTCTCTAACTGCATCCATATATCTCCTCTTTGTCTTTTTCCTGGCAGCTGCATTTCTAACATCCTTCTACCAATATACCCACTGTCCCTCCTCTGGACATGTCCAAACCACTGTCCCTCCTCTGGACATGTCCAAACCACTGTCCCTCCTCTGGACATGTCCAAACCATCTCAGTGTGTCCTCCCTAACTTTATCTCCCAGTTGTTCAACATGTGCTGTACCTCTGATGATCTCATTCCTGATCTTATCCATCCTTGTCTCTCCTAAGGAGAACCTCAACATCTTCATTTCTGACACTTCCAGTTCTGTCTCCTGTCTTTTTGTCCATGTATCTGTCTCCAAACCATACAACATCTCAATAAAATCACAAAATCTAAAAAATAAAAAAAAAGAACAAGACAACCCAACCTGTAGTGCTGTGTTCATTCAATTAAAAGTCAAACATAAAATAAACATGCAGTGATAAATATAAGCACTAGTGTCAGGCTGAACACTGTGACTGAAGTGAACATTCATGCTAGCTGAGCTGACGATATAACAATTCCATCACATAACACAGCTGAGTGTAGGTTGCATTAGAACAGTCATCAAGTGATCTGGGCAACTTCACACTCTGCAAAAACCTGTTGCAGCACTAACTCTCAGCATCACACCACAGTTATGCAAGATTAATGTTATGCAGACAGTATATCAAATAAACAAAATACTGTACATTTATTATCTGCACAGCCATAAGTTTATATTGGACTACTCATTTCACAGAAAGCACAGTGGTTCTTACCTTTAGAAGTTCTTTCTGGTCTTTTTATTTGTAAAGTCACAAACCAAGTCCTCAAAGTCCAGCACCCTCACCAGCTCAGACTCTTGGTACTTGAAGCATTACCTTGTTGTTAGATCTTCTACTGTAGAAGTTTCTTCAGTAAAGTTAGCTGCCATTGTTAGCTCAGGTTGAACCTCATTTGTAGAAGGCAACGCTTCCAAGCTAACGTTAGCTCAAAATCTTCCTCCTCATTTCTAGCTTTGAAAAAAAGTCAGCTGACTTCAGTGCTTACGTTTCCAACTGAAATGGATGGTGCCGCTTCCTGTCTGCTCTCATTTATTCCATTGTCAGTGTCATACGTTGTCCTCTTGTTTTTTTGGAAAAAATTCCAAATATCCATGATACACGGACAATGGTGAGCGTGGCTGTTTCTGTTTGAAAGAAAACAGCTAGTTTGCGCATTAAGTCAGTGACCCGCCCCCCTCGAACTGTAGTTGGCTAGAATGTTGCCTTGGCTTCATTGATTGGTTGAATTGTATGACGGACAAACAGAGATAGGAAAAATAGAAAGATGTACACTCAGAGATTAAAAACAAACAAAAACCTTCCCGTCGTCCAGTCAGGGGGGGCACAGCTGACTCTGTGGGGGGGCAATGTCCCTCAATGCCCGCCCATGCTGCCGGGCCTGCTGAGAACTGGTTTGAATTCAGTTCTGGATTTGACAGGGAGCCAGTGGAGAGAAGCTAAAACTGGAGAGATATGATCTCTCCCAGTAACTCCAGTTAAGACTCTGGCAGTGTAGGAGGTCATGAAGAGACGACACAGGAGACGAGCTGCAAAACTCCTTCTTTAATCAACTCCTACAGAACTGGCGGTAAAACCCAAGAACCGCCTTATATATCACCATACAACATCCGGTCCTCTGGACCTTTCACAATAAAACATCCGGTAACACATTCGGTCCACTGGGTGTGAGTAGAGCCCCCTAGTGGTCCACCACACACACCCCCCCAGAACACCCAGTAAAGCCCCCAGTATACTGTTCTTTGTGTCCAGCGCCGCTGGACTGGCGTGTGCAGCGCGCAGGCAGTTCATTTTATACTCTGTGCAAGCGCAGCTCTCCTCCAGCAGCTGCAGCCGGGCGGAGCAGGACAAATTGAGGTCGCTGATTGGTCATTTGCTGACACGCGAGGCACTTTATCAACGCGCGCGCGTAGGCGTAGTAAAATCTGACCTTGGCGCGCTCACGCCCGTGATCAAAGGCTTTTGCCGCGGCGCTCCCACGGCGCTCCCACGACGCCGAGCGGCGTGAGGCAAAAGAAACAGGTATATTGGGGCCTTTTGGTCCATCACTAGTCCAGCAGTTTAGGTTTGATCAAACGCCCAGAAAGGCTGAACTTGGGCCCTGCGTAATCAGTCTGATGAAGCGGGGGGCGACGAGGAGGGCCTGCAGAAGATTCAGGCTCCAATGGACGTTGAGAGTCTCTGGAAGGAGGACCGCAGTCCGTTAGCAATGTGGATGGAGGTCTGCCCCTGCGAGGAGCCTGGGCCGTAACAACCTGATCATCTGACATAACATGAGCTGGTTTAAGCCTATCGATACAGACAGTCTCAGTACGACCCCCTAAATCTAAAAGGAAGTGTTTTGGACCTGGTTGAAGAACACGAAACGGTCCATCATACAAAGGCTGTAGTGGTGTCCTGTGTGCATTGTGTTTGACAAAAACAAATTTAGAGGACTCCAGACTCTTAGGTACAAATGACTGCGGTAAACAATGGTGTACCGGGCCGGGGACACGAACAGAGCCCTCCTGAGAGGAAAAATGGAGCAACGGCGGAGCGAACTGTGGTGAGGGTACCTCAGGTAAAAACTCACCGGGGACGCGCACAGGCTGACCGTAAACCAGCTCAGCCGGGGAAGAGCTCAGGTCCTCTTTGGTTGCGGTACGTAAACCCAACAAAACCCAGGGAAGACGGTCAATCCAGTTGTCACCGGTCAATGCCGCGCGAAGTGCAGCTTTCAATGACCTGTGAAACCGTTCACACAAACCATTAGCTTGGGGGTTGTAAGCAGTGGTCCTGTGAACGTTAGTCCCCAGACCCTTGGCCATGGTAGACCAAAGCTCAGAAACAAACTGCGGGCCCCTGTCCGATGTAATGTCTGAAGGGGGGCCAAAACGCGCAACCCAGGTAGACAAAAATGCCCGGGCCACCACTGCAGATGTTGTGGATGTCAGAGGAACCACCTCAGGCCACCTGGTGGTCCGGTCTATTATAGTCAGCAGATGAGTAAAACCCTGTGATGGAGGCAGAGGGCCCACCAGGTCTACGTGCACATGATCAAACCGCCGACCTGGGATGGAGAAAGGTTCCAAAGGTGCTTTGGTGTGTCTGTTAACCTTAGCACGCTGGCATGGGACACACGCTGCTGCCCACTCCTTAACTGCTTTACGCAGACCGGGCCAAACAAACTTTGAGCTGACCAGTTTCACAGAGGCTCTAACACCTGGATGAGAAAGGGAATGTAAGGAGTCAAAAACGCGGCGTCGCCATGAAACTGGAACCAGAGGGCGGGGCCTGCCAGTAGAAACATCACAGAGCAGGAGAGGACCTCCGTCATTCACCTGCCGTTCCTCCAACTCGAGGCCTGTGGGCCCGGACTGGAGCTCGAGTATTTCTGCGTCGCTACGTTGGTCCGCAGCCATAGCAGAAAAATCGATGCCAACGTACACGGGAGAGATCAGCACCCGGGAGAGACAGTCGGCCACCACGTTGGATTTTCCAGCCACATGCTGAATGTCTGTAGTAAATTCAGACACCGCTGCGAGGTGGCGTTGCTGGCGAGCAGACCAGGGGTCAGAAATTTTCGACATAGCAAACACCAAGGGTTTGTGGTCAACATATGCAGTGAACTGGCGGCCCTCCAGGAAAAACCTGAAATGGCGTGTGGCCAGGTAAAGCGCCAGCAACTCTCTGTCAAAAACACTGTATTTCAGCTCATTGTCCCGCAGCGTACGGCTGAAAAATGCAAGCGGCTGCCAAACCCCGGAAACCTGCTGTTCTAACACAGCCCCCACCGCAACATCAGATGCGTCTGTTGTCAAAGCTATTTGTGCCGCTGGGGATGGATGGGCCAAAAGGGCAGCAGTGGCCAGTGCAGCTTTAGCATCACCAAATGCCTGTAGGCGTTCTGGTGTCCAGTCAACACTGTCGTTGGGCTTTTTCTTTTTCAGCGCTCCATAGAGCGGACGCAGCAGTTGTGCTGCCCTGGGGAGGAAACGGTTATAGAAGTTAACCATTCCCAAAAACTCTTGTAGCGCTTTAACAGACTGGGGCTGTGGGAAATCTGACACCGCCTGCACTTTGTTTGGTAACGGGACGGCGCCACTTGCGGAAATGCGGTGGCCCAAAAAGTCAATGACTGGCAGCCCAAACTGGCATTTCGCTGTGTTTACAATCAGGCCATGTGCTGCCAGGCGCTGAAAAACCTCACGGAGGTGGGACAAGTGCTGCTCAGCCGAGCTGCTAGCCACCAGGACGTCATCCAGGTACACAAATACGAAGGACAGACCCCTTAGGACTGAATCCATCAACCGCTGAAATGTTTGTGCTGCACCTTTAAGACCAAAAGGCATGCGCAAAAACTCAAACAGGCCGAAAGGCGTGATAACAGCGGTCTTAGGGACATCCTCCACATGCACAGGAACCTGGTGGTACCCCCGTACTAAATCTACTTTAGAAAAAATGGAGGTCCCAGCCAGGTGCACTGAAAAATCCTGGATGTGGGGGATGGGATAACGATCGTTCTCTGTGATGTTATTAAGGCGGCGGAAATCCCCACATGGACGCCATTTGCCATCTGCCTTGGGCACCATGTGGAGGGGGGAGGCCCACGGACTGTTTGAACGCTGCACGATGCCTAAACGCTCCATGTTAGCAAACTCTTCCTGTGCGATTGCTAGCTTAGTAGCATCGAGGCGGCGTGCACGTGCGAAAACCGGGGGGCCCGTCGTGGGGATATAATGTTCGACCCCATGTTTTGTGGTTGTGTTGGCAAAATTAGGAACAGTCAGTGAGGGGAACTCAGACAATAAACGTTGAAACACATTACCCGAAGCTAAAAAGTTAGCATGCATTAAAGGCCCAGCTCCTCGCGTCTCACAAGGCAGTGACGAAAAGGATACAGCGTCGATCAAGCGTCTGTTAGCAATGTCAACGAGGAGCCCGTGAGCACAAAGAAAATCAGCCCCTAAAATAGGAACTGAACTCGCGGCTACAACAAAGTTCCACTGGAAGTCCCGGTCATGGAAACGAACAGTCACCAACCTTTCACCAAACGTCCTGATGGGAGAGCCATTGGCCGCGGTTAGTTGCGGCCCGCAGCCTTCTGCCAACCTGTCGGAGCCAGCCGGGGGAACGAGGCTCTTCTGCGAACCAGAGTCCACCAGGAACCGCCTCCCCGACTTCGAGTCTTCGATGAAAAGCAGCTTTTCCCTGTCGCCAACAGCCGCGGCTGCCAACGTGCGCTGGCGTCGTGGTTTTTCCTGCGGCCTGCAGCTGCACGGCGGGACGCACCGTCGTGCCTTGGCGCCAAAGCGCTGGTGGTAGGAACAAAGGACGGCTCCTGTCCGCCTGCGGGTCTTTTCCCCTGCTACCACCGATGGCTCGTCCGGCGCTGAGGGCGTTGCTTGAAGCTGAGGTGCTGCTGGAGATCCGGGGACCGCCGCTCGGACCGCGAAGGTCCTCGCAGTTAGAAGTATGCGGTCGGCTTCTTCGGCCAGCGCGCGGTAATCCTTCTGCGGCAGAAACGGGGAGCTGGCCAGGACGTTGCGCACTGGAGCTGGAAGCTGGCGGAGGAGGAGGTGGAGGAAGAGAAACTCGCAGTCGCCTGATCCCCGCAAGGACAACATGCTCTCGACGAGCTCAAGAGCTGTGCCATCGCCCAAACCGGAGAGGGAAAACAGTTTCTCAGCGCGCTCCGCGTCTGAAAGTGAGTAACGCCTCAGGAGCAGCTCTTTGAGGGCGTCGTATTTTCCTTGTGCCGGAGGAGCCTGGAGCAGGCTCAGTGCCCGCTGGGTCGACAGTGGATCCAGAGCGGCGACCACATAGTGGTATTTTGTGTCGTCTGCAGAAATCCCTCGAAGGGCAAACTGTGATTCGACGTGGGCGAACCACGCCGGGGGGGCGTGCAGCCAGAAGTCCGGGATTTTAACGGCCACCGCAAAAGCATGCGGGGCCGCCTGTGGAGGTTCCACAGCCGCGGACATCTGAGGAGAGCTGGCTGGAGCGTCAGATGTCGGCATATTCAATTCACGAGGTCACCAGTGTAGGAGGTCATGAAGAGACGACACAGGAGACGAGCTGCAAAACTCCTTCTTTAATCAACTCCTACAGAACTGGCGGTAAAACCCAAGAACCGCCTTATATATCACCATACAACATCCGGTCCTCTGGACCTTTCACAATAAAACATCCGGTAACACATTCGGTCCACTGGGTGTGAGTAGAGCCCCCTAGTGGTCCACCACAGCAGCAGCATTTTGGATCAACTGAAGACTTTTTAAAGAATTATTTGGACACCCAGATAACAAACTATTGCAATAGTCCAGTCTAGACGTGACAAATGCATAAAAATAAAAACCACAGTGCTTAACAATAAAATCACAGCATCAAGTAAAAAAACAAGATATCATTAAAATAATAAAAACAATGAAAGCCAATGGGATAATAATTTAGATCATAGTCTTTTGGATAAAAGATGAAAAGTTTCAACAATCTGACTCTACCTGGTTAAAGTTCGTTCAGGGTTTTTCAATGAGAAAAATGTAAGTTATGTTGCCATGGCAACTCAAAATTCCACTAGAAGTATGTCATACATCACAGCGCTGAGCCGGTTATTTTGATACATTTGCAGTTCAGGCTGAAATAAAGTTAACGGAAGGACAAGACCCTTATACCCTTCTTTTTAGAGTTGTTGGCCCAGTTTAACCCAGTCAGAACCGGGTCATAATTTCATTATAATCTCGTCTCAGTTCTGGGACCCCTCCTTTTTAACCTATACATGGTACCACTTGGGTGTATTATCAGCAGCTATGGGGTCTCATTTCATTGCTATGCTGATGATACTCAGCTGTATCTTAAACTGGGTAGCAATGTGTCTGAGACCCCATCTACATCATCTTCTTCAGCTTCTCCATTTTCTCCACTTTCTTCTCTTTCCACACTCACGGCGTGTCTGGAGGAGATGAAGGCATGGATGCAGCAAAATTTCCTTCACCTTGACAGTTCAAAAATGGAAGCAATTCAAATTGGTACATCACATCAAATTCAACAACAAAAAATCCTCAGTATCACTTTTTCTGGCCAGAACATCTCTCTTTCCAATACAGTCACCAATCTTGGTGTTATTTTTGATCCACAACTCACCTTTGAAAGCCATATAAAGCATATCTGTAAAACTTCTTTTTTTCATCTTCGAAATATTGCAAAGCTTCGGTCTACACTGTCCTTCACTGATGCAGAAAAGCTCGTCCATGCCTTTGTCTCCTCCAGACTGGATTACTGCAATGCACTTCTCTTCGGGATTCCTGGCAAGAACATACAAAAACTACAGTATGTCCAAAACAGTGCTGCCAGGGTCCTGATGAGAGTGCGTAAGTATGAGCACATCACTCCTGTACTCCGTTCACTACACTGGCTTCCTGTTTCTGCCCGGATCACTTACAGCAGGGGTCCCCAAACTTTTTCCTGTGAGGGCCACATAACTTTTCCCTTCTCTGGTGGGGGGCCGGAGTCAGTTTGTAACAGGAGAAAGTGTGATGATTGCAGGAGTGCCTAAATGTAAAAATGTATTGTTTTCCAGAAAGCACAATCAAATAACCCTCTCTGGGTTCTTCACAGAACAAAAGTGTAAATGTATTCTGCTGAGTTAACAGTCCACTTTTTAGCTTTGAGAGTTTGTCTGCTCACATTTGGCCTTGCAGGTAGTCCCCGATTTACGAGCGAGATCCGTTACGAGGCGCTCGTAAACCGGAAATCTCGTAATTTGGAACGGCCGCCACGCTTCTCGTAAGTCCGGAAATTCGCTCGTAAATTGGAACGGTTTTGCTAGCGCGACTACAAACACTCGTTTTTCATCGAAAAACTGCTTATGAGTGCATAAAAATGATCGGAAACGTGTGTCCACATGTTTAGCTAACGAACTGTGGTGAAAAAACACAGGAAAACTCAGTATTTTTTGCGTTTTTTCCAATAATTCGCCAGCTCGTAAGTCTGGAACCTCGTAGATCAGAGCGCTCGTAAATCGGGGACTACCTTACTACCCATACTTGTCTTTGTGACGGGACTTATAGTGTCGCCGCAGATTGTATTCTTTGAATATCGCCACCGCCTCTTGACAGATGACACAGACAGCCTTTTCTTTGCATTGAACAAAAAAATAATCCTTTGTCCACTGCAGCTTAAATGCCCTGCATTCTGAATCAAATTTTCTCTTACCTAATCTTTTTGCCATTATTCCGTTCTGTCTTTGACAGGGGCGGGTTTAGGATTTTTTTCTGGGGGTTGCCAGATAGGGGCACAGACCGCAGAAGGGTGGAACACAATAAATCAAATGTGGAACAATAGTTCAAAATAGTTCATAACTAAGGAACATTTTATTGCAAAAGTCCAACTTTATTATCAAATACAGTACACGCATGAAAAAAAAATCTAAATGCTCTATGGTATTGTTCTGGGGGCCGGACCAAATGTGGAGGCGCTTAGTTTGGGGACCACTGACTTACAGAATGTATCTGCTCACCTTCCAGTGCCTGTACAGTAATGCACCATCCTATTTAAAAGAACTTCTCACTCCTCACTGTCCTTCCCGCACTCTCCGCTCTTCCAACACCCATCTTCTTCTCACTCCCAGGTCTCGGTCTCGCACAATGGGAGACCGGGCTTTCTCCTGCGCTGCCCCTCGGCTGTGGAACGCCCTGCCCTCATATCTGAGGGCCCCACAGACCGTGACATGTTTTAAAAAAGGTCTTAAAACCTTTCTTTTTATCCAGTTTTTTAAATAATTAATTGTGCTTTTGTTTTTATTGCACCCAGTTTTTTGAGTATTTTATCTGCATTTTGTGAATTTTAAGTTTTTGATGCAATCATCTGTGAGGCTCCATCCTCTTGGTTGTATTTATGGTTGATTTTTATCTTGATTTTATTTAATGTTCATTGTAGCACTTTGAGATCTGTTCTGTATGTAAAGTGCATTATCAATAAAAGTTATTATTATTATTGTAGCGCTCCACTACAATGATCACTATGTGGTTACAGGTGTTTCTTACCTGTGTTTCAGGTCTCCTGTCAGGATGTCACACTCTTCTGTTGAAGGTAACAAACATTTAAATGGTCCCAGTTTAGTTTTCACTCTCTCACTGTAACCTGTGGTTCTATGTCAGGTGACCAGAAGAATGTGGAGCTTACCAGCAGGTGAGGGAACGTGTGTGTGTGTGATCAGAAAGATGGACAAAGTCTGAAAGGACAGGTGAGATGACCAGTCTTCTGTGTTTGACAGAATGTGGGCGGAGTCTGAACCTGGTCCATCTAGGGATCCGCCGAGCCGCCAGGGTTATTGTGGATACTGCAGAGTCCTGTACAACAACCTGGACCAGGTAAACACACCTGAGTCTCTTCATGTGACTGAACTGTTAAGTCAAATGATGACATCATTATGTGTGTGCGTTAAAGCACCTGTCAAGTCTTAGACACCTGGATTCTGTGCGGACATCTTCCAGAGGCTCCACCTCTGTATCCTCCACCTGCAGCAATGAAACCAGACTGACGCTGCTGGAGCGCTTCCTGCAGGATGTCCTCCAGCACCACCCGCACCGCTACGACGACCCCAGGTGAGTAACACAAACACACCTGCGCACACATACCTGCACAGGTGAGTAAAACAAACACACCTGCGCACACTTACCTGCACAGGTGAGTAAAACAAACACACCTGCGCACACTTACCTGCACAGGTGAGTAAAACAAACACACCTGCGCACACTTACCTGCACAGGTGAGTAAAACAAACACACCTGCGCACACTTACCTGCACAGGTGAGTAAAACAAACACACCTGCGCACACTTACCTGCACAGGTGAGTAAAACAAACACACCTGCGCACACTTACCTGCACAGGTGAGTAAAACAAACACACCTGCGCACACTTACCCGCACAGGTGAGTAAAACAAACACACCTGCGCACACTTACCTGCACAGGTGAGTAAAACAAACCCAAGTCAAACTGTTTACCTGTTTGTTTACCTGTTTGTTTACCTGTTTGTTTACCTGTTTGTTGACCTGTTTGTTGACCTGTTTGTTTACCTGTTTGTTGACCTGTTTGTTGACCTGTTTGTTTACCTGTTTGTTTACTTGTTTGTTTACCTGTTTGGTGACCAGTTTGTTGACCTGTTTGTTGACCTGTTTGTTGACCTGTTTGTTGACCTGTTTGTTTACCAGTTTGTTTACCAGTTTGTTGACCAGTTTGTTTACTTGTTTGTTTACCTGTTTGTTGACCAGTTTGTTGACCTGTTTGTTTACCTGTTTGTTGACCTGTTTGTTGACCTGTTTGTTTACCTGTTTGTTTACTTGTTTGTTTACCTGTTTGTTTACCTGTTTGTTTACCTGTTTGTTTACCTGTTTGTTGACCTGTTTGTGTACCTGTTTGTTTACCAGTTTGTTTACCTGTTTGTTGACCTGTTTGTTGACCTGTTTGTTGACCTGTTTGTTTACCTGTTTGTTTACCTGTTTGTTTACCTGTTTGTTTACCTGTTTGTTGACCTGTTTGTTGACCTGTTTGTTGACCTGTTTGTTTACCTGTTTGTTTACCTGTTTGTTGACCAGTTTGTTGACCTGTTTGTTGACCTGTTTGTTTACCTGTTTGTTTACCTGTTTGTTGACCTGTTTGTTGACCTGTTTGTTGACCTGTTTGTGTACCTGTTTGTGTACCTGTTTGTTTACCTGTTTGTTTACCTGTTTGTTGACCTGTTTGTTGACCTGTTTGTTGACCAGTTTGTTGACCAGTTTGTTGACCAGTTTGTTGACCAGTTTGTTGACCAGTTTGTTGACCAGTTTGTTTACCTGTTTGTTTACCTGTTTGTTTACCTGTTTGTGGACCTGTTTGTTGACCTGTTTGTTGACCTGTTTGTTGACCTGTTTGTTTGCCTGTTTGTTTACCTGTTTGTGTACCTGTTTGTTTACCTGTTTGTTTACCTGTTTGTTGACCTGTTTGTTGACCTGTTTGTTGACCTGTTTGTTGACCTGTTTGTTGACCTGTTTGTTGACCTGTTTGTTGACCTGTTTGTGTACCTGTTTGTGTACCTGTTTGTTTACCTGTTTGTTTACCTGTTTGTTGACCTGTTTGTTGACCTGTTTGTTGACCAGTTTGTTGACCAGTTTGTTGACCAGTTTGTTGACCAGTTTGTTTACCAGTTTGTTGACCTGTTTGTTGACCTGTTTGTTGACCTGTTTGTTGACCTGTTTACCAGTTTGTTTACCAGTTTGTTGACCTGTTTGTTTACTTGTTTGTTTACCTGTTTGTTGACCAGTTTGTTGACCTGTTTGTTTACCTGTTTGTTGACCTGTTTGTTGACCTGTTTGTTTACCTGTTTGTTTACCTGTTTGTTTACCTGTTTGTTTACCTGTTTGTTTACCTGTTTGTTTACCTGTTTGTTGACCTGTTTGTTGACCTGTTTGTGTACCTGTTTGTTTACCAGTTTGTTTACCTGTTTGTTGACCTGTTTGTTGACCTGTTTGTTTACCTGTTTGTTTACCTGTTTGTTTACCTGTTTGTTTACCTGTTTGTTGACCTGTTTGTTTAGCAGTTTGTTTACCAGTTTGTTGACCAGTTTGTTGACCAGTTTGTTGACCAGTTTGTTGACCTGTTTGTTTACCTGTTTGTTTACCTCTTTGTTGACCTGTTTGTTGACCTGTTTGTTGACCTGTTTGTTGACCTGTTTGTTGACCTGTTTGTTGACCTGTTTGTGTACCTGTTTGTTTACCTGTTTGTTGACCTGTTTGTTTACCTGTTTGTTTAGCAGTTTGTTTACCAGTTTGTTGACCAGTTTGTTGACCAGTTTGTTGACCAGTTTGTTGACCTGTTTGTTTACCTGTTTGTTTACCTCTTTGTTGACCTGTTTGTTGACCTGTTTGTTGACCTGTTTGTTGACCTGTTTGTTGACCTGTTTGTTGACCTGTTTGTGTACCTGTTTGTTTACCTGTTTGTTGACCTGTTTGTTGACCTGTTTGTTGACCTGTTTGTTGACCAGTTTGTTGACCAGTTTGTTGACCAGTTTGTTGACCAGTTTGTTGACCTGTTTGTTGACCTGTTTGTTGACCTGTTTGTTTACCTGTTTGTTGACCTGTTTGTTGACCTGTTTGTTGACCTGTTTGTTGACCTGTTTGTTGACCTGTTTGTTGACCAGTTTGTTGACCAGTTTGTTGACCAGTTTGTTTACCAGTTTGTTTACCTGTTTGTTTACCTGTTTGTTTACCTGTTTGTGGACCTGTTTGTTGACCTGTTTGTTGACCTGTTTGTTGACCTGTTTGTTGACCTGTTTGTTGACCTGTTTGTTTGCCTGTTTGTTTACCTGTTTGTGTACCTGTTTGTTGACCTGTTTGTTGACCTGTTTGTTGACCTGTTTGTTGACCTGTTTGTTGACCTGTTTGTTGACCTGTTTGTTGACCTGTTTGTTGACCTGTTTGTTGACCTGTTTGTTGACCTGTTTGTTGACCTGTTTGTTGACCTGTTTGTTGACCTGTTTGTTACCTGTTTGTGTACCTGTTTGTTGACCTGTTTGTTGACCTGTTTGTTGACCTGTTTGTTGACCTGTTTGTTGACCTGTTTGTTGACCTGTTTGTTGACCTGTTTGTTGACCTGTTTGTTGACCAGTTTGTTGACCAGTTTGTTGACCAGTTTGTTGACCTGTTTGTTTACCTGTTTGTTTACCTGTTTGTTTACCTGTTTGTTTACCTGTTTGTTTACCTGTTTGTGGACCTGTTTGTTGACCTGTTTGTTGACCTGTTTGTTGACCTGTTTGTTGACCTGTTTGTTTACCTGTTTGTTTGCCTGTTTGTTTACCTGTTTGTGTACCTGTTTGTTGACCTGTTTGACCTATTTGTTGACCTGTTTGTTGACCTGTTTGTTGACCTGTTTGTTGACCTGTTTGTTGACCTGTTTGTTGACCTGTTTGTTGACCTGTTTGTTGACCTGTTTGTTTACCTGTTTGTTTACCTGTTTGTTTACCTGTTTGTTTACCTGTTTGTTTGCCTGTTTGTTTGCCTGTTTGTTTACCTGTTTGTTGACCTGTTTGTTGACCTGTTTGTTTACCTGTTTGTAACTTCTGTGTTTCCATTAGACCATCCCACGATGATCTTCCTCAGTCTCCGCCCCACCAGCACCACAGGCGAAGCTCGATGAACTCAGTTTCTCTGATGACGGTCGGTCTTCAGGCACCAGAGACGACCTGCCCACTTGTGATGATGCGTCCTGTTGGCCAGCCAATCAGGGAGAGGTCTGCAGCGTGCTCAGCCAACCAGGAGAGAGGACTGACCTGGAGAGACTCTCAACTCCAGTCAGAGAGCAGGACGACAAAGGGACTGTTCCTGCTGGGTGCACATGTTCACCACAGCCCAGAGCCCTTCCCCCCAACTCTCAGGCCCCGCCTCAGCACCCTCAGGCCCCGCCCTCTATTCACAGGAAAGCCCACAGGAAGACCAACCGAAGGAAACCCAGCGAGTCGTCTTCCTCTTCTCAGGTCCCCACGGGCCAAGTTCTCAAGCCCCAACACGAGCAACGTCCCAACACAAGTAGGAGGCCCCAGACCTCGGCTCCAACAGACCCAAGACCCGGTGTCCACACAAAACCAGGGTCCCAGTTCCCCAAAGACCTGGAGCCCTGGCACAACTGGCAGAGGGAGAGGAGGGAGGCGCTGAAGGAGGAGGCTTTCTCACACCACAGTGATCTCCTGGACCAGACTATCGACAAGGTTGGTTGTTCGTACAGATTATTTTGGTTTTAACGCTTCCTTAACGGATTATCAGAGAAAATGATTGACCATTCATATTAATCTTATTAAAGCCAGTTTACAAAAGCATTACAGAACAAAAAAAGGTGATAGGTATTTTCATCATCATTAAACCTTTAAATAAATACATTCACAAAAGACAACAAGCGTGAGATTTATGACTCTTTGCAAAGAGGGAAATTCATCTGATTAGGTCAGATGAACTCCAACTTCCTAAAATTTGAGTCCATCTTTTATTCAAACGAGTGACACAGATTCAATATCAACAAGGCCAATCACATCTTCTCAGGCGATGAACTGCAGCCGAACATTTTGTTTCTAATCTGTTCTGGGAGACCTACCTTAATTAGTTAATAATTAATTAGACACTAAAACAACATGGCGAGTAATAAATGATGTTCTAAAAAGTCATAAAGCAAAAACGAACATTGCAAAATATTTTGTGAAAGATGACAAAGAAATACATGATGAGAATGATATCGTAAATGAATTTAATCAATATTTTGTAAATATTGGATCAAGCCTTGCAGCTAAAATACCAAAAGTAGATAATAAGGTGTGTCATTCAATTAAAAGTTGCACCAACAGTATTTTTCTTAGTGGAACTAACAAAGAGGAAATTATGAAAATGGTAAAAAATCTCTCAGACAAGAGATCAAAAGACTGGGTGGACATGGATATGATGTTCGTAAAGGAAATAATAAGTTATGTTATTGAACCGTTTACATATATATGCAATTTATCTTTTTCAACAGGAATATTTCCAGATAACATGAAAGTAGCAAAGGTAATTCCTCTTTTTAAAAATGGTGATAAATGTGTATTCAATAATTATAGGCCAATATCCTTGTTACCACAGTTCTCAAAAATTCTAGAAAAACTATTTGTGACCAGATTGGATCAATTTATTGATAAACAAAATATTTTAAGTAGCAGTCAGTATGGGTTTAGAGGAAAAAAACTCTACATCAATGGCTCTCATGGATTTAATGGAACAAATAACTAATGCTGTCGATCATAAACAGTACTGTGTTAGTGTTTTTGTTGATCTAAAAAAAGCATTTGATACCATTGACCACACCATTCTCCTTGAAAAACTAAATAAATATGGTATTAGAGGACCAGCATTACAGTGGGTATCTAGCTATTTGAAGGACAGGAAACAGTTTGTGCAAATAAATGATGTTAGATCTGACCTCCGTGATATCACTTGTGGAGTTCCTCAGGGTTCTGTGCTTGGACCAAAGTTGTTTATTTTATATGTGAATGACTTGGTAAATGTGTCAGCACTACTTAAATGTGTTCTTTTTGCCGATGACACCACTTTTTTCAGTTCGGGTAATGACATAAAACAGATTTTGGATATGATGAAAACAGAATTTATAAAAATACAAACTTGGTTTAAATTAAACAAATTATCTTTGAATTTAGATAAAACTAACTACATGATTTTCAGTAACAAAAAGGGAATTGTTGATGACGATCCATTTGAAATTGAAGATGTTGTGATCTGTAAAGTGAGTGAAGTGAAGTTTCTGGGTGTTATCATTGATGACAAACTGACATGGAAACATCATGTAAATTCTATTAAAAAAAACTAGCTAGAGCAATTGCAGTACTGTATAAAGTCAGGGATTTTTTAAT
>JBBPBX010019953.1:0-16635 GCA_038048925.1 Garcialebias charrua | reverse complement strand
TTGTGACTTTGGATTAAAATGGGGATTTAATTTTTGAAGATATGGGACTCTGTTGCTGACTTTATTCTCATTAAAAGGCAACAAGGAATTTTTGGACAATTAATTATTCAGGTTTTTGTGGTGGCCATAAACTGAGTGACTGAAATCTAACCTACTTTTATTTTTAGAGGGATTTTTGTAAGAACTTTACTTATCAGAATAATTATTAGTTCTTAGTGTCATGTCTATATTTTTTTTATTCATTGGTATGGGAAAACAACTAATTTCGTTCTAAGTGGTTGGATATTTATGTGTTTATTAAATTAACTGTTGTATCACATTTTGCCTGATTTCCTGTGACAGAACCCCCTTGATGTTATTGTGAATTCCGCTTTAAATCAAGTTGAATTTTACACACTTAGTAAAAAACAGGAATGAGGTCCGGTCAAAACCCTATGAAACTCATAACTAGTTACACCAAATAAAAGATATAAATAGAGCTATTTAAAGTTGTACTAATCTTTGGTAGCCAAATTGGCAACATCTGAAAACAATACAGGAGGCTGGGGAGAGTGTTCATCAAATGGATACGACCTAAAAGAGACAGAAGCAAGCCACACCACCTATCCAGGTCCTGTTTTATGGTTTGTATAAGAAGTGCAAAATTTAATTTATATAAATCTTTCAAGTTTTGTGAAACTTTTATACCGAAATATAAGAGTCCTGTTGGAGACCAAAGAAAGGGCTGCGAAATGCTTGAATCCAATGTTTGCGAGCAACCGAGAGGCATGGCTTCACTTTTAGAACTATTTATTTTGTATCCAGAGAAAGAGAATACCTATCAATTAATTTAATCAATTTAGGGATATAGTGTGTGGGAGAGTCTAAAAAGATCAGAACCTCATTTGCGTACAGCGAAATCTTATGCTCGTGATTATTGAAACAGACCATCTTGTCTAATGGCGGACACTAAAGGCTCTATAGCTAGTGCAAATAGTAATGGGCTCAAGGGACAGCCTTGTCTAGTACCTCGTTCAATTTTGAAATCTCTAGATCTGAGTCCGTTTGTGATCACAGCTGAAACAGACGATGTGTACAGAATTCAAATTCATATAATAAAACATCCTAGGCCAAATCTTTGGTGTGTGTGGAAAAGTTATGGCCACTCCAGCCAGTCAGACACCATCTCTGCATTGAGCGAAATGACCAGGGCTTCTGCGTTATACAGGGAGGAATGCTGAATTATGTTGAGTGGACACTTCACATTGTGCAAAGTAAACCTTCCACGTACTGTCAAAAGTATGCAGGACTTTTATGTTGAAAACAGACTGACTTAAGACACACAGCAAATTCACGTTCACGCACACACACACAAAACCAGATTAATAACACATGTATGATCACTCACAGGCCCTGAGTAGGGTGTACAGAAACACAATATTTTATCCCTTGGTGTTTGACCTAGCCTAGATTAGTTTTTATGGCATTTTAAACTCATAAGCAGAAAAACATGATGTATGTTCTTTTTACTTTTTATATGCTTTGTCTGTATTTTGGTAAACCATCTTTTGTGTTATTGTATGGCATTTTTAGTAAACCCTGTGCTATAAGGAATAAAATTGAGTCAGGCCTTTAACATGCACACACTAGGCAGAAAAACCAAGGCCTCTGAAAAGCAGCAGGTCTCTCTCTGAGAATATAGGTCAAGCAGATAAGAAAAGCAAGCGCACACACACACGCATAGCAAGATGCACAAACACACACCTACACATATTCCAAACGGTCTGAGCACAACACTTGTTACAGACTGAGCAGAGGCCTTTAATCAGAACAAGAAATGAATACTTTTTCACACAGCTACAGAAAAGAGTCACTGTAAAAGGTAGTTTTTGTTTTTTGCTTCAAGGACTGTTTAAAAGTAACAAAAATTTATTTTAACAAAATAATAAGAATAAGCCATACTAAAACATTCAGAAGCAAAGCGTTATTGCAGACAGCTGAGGCTTCTTATCAAGATATGAGCTTGCACACAGAGAAAACACACAAGGAGTTATAATAATAATAACACATGCACTCAAGCAGGTCTCTCTGAGCAGAAATGGGTCAGATGAGATTAAAAGGTGCACACTTTTACAACTCAGAGGAAGAGCTGCAGGAGAGTTTTGCAACAGATAAAAGTCTTAAAATGCCTTTATGAAACAAAGTGAAGAAATATATTAATCTCTTGTGAAAATTGTATGTTCCATGTTATTTTATGTTTTTCTTTTATGGTTCACAGCAAACTAAAAAAAGTTTTCCACTGCTGAGTGTAGAAAATAGTTTTTGAATATTACACAGCACGTTAAAAAAGTGTTTTTTCCACAGTTTGAGTAATGTGGGTGAAAGTTTAAACTTGTCTGGCCAGACTCTCATGTAGAGGGAGGGTGAGAGCTAAGGAAAAAAGATTATGTCATTGTTCAGCTGGGGCTGAGGAGGTGTGAAAAAGTTACCTCACCAATGACCAACGGAGTGACAGGAAAATGACATAGCGTCTGTGAGTGGGGGGTGAAGTCCCTCTGTTAGAGTATAAATAAGGCTGTTTAAGAAGAGAAGTTTGCTGAGTTTTTGGACCCCTGAAGAAGTCTCGTGGATATACTGAACTCTGGAGCTGGAAAGAAGAATATTGGATTATCTGAAAAAGGGTTTTTCTTTTTGATCAACAAGGAATACTTTTTTGTCTCTCAGCCCGGATATTTCCAAGTTTTTCACAATTTGGATTGGCTTCAGAGATGGAATAATTTTCCTACTCTTTTGGAAATCCCTTGTGGTATTTTCTGACAAGAAAAAGGTAGGATATCTTCCCAGTACTATCCACAACTAAATTTATATTAAAATTAAATTATTAAACAGCAAAAAGCCACTTTCTGCATAGAGAGAAATCAGTTACAAGGATAACTTTGTTTGGTGGAAAATTAAAGTAATTTTGGGAAAGCTGAGCGCCGACGGACCGCCGCAAGGCTGTTTACGTTGTGGGAACACAGTGTACTTTTTATCTCCTCTCTGCTGTTGGGGGACTCCCGTCAGCTTGACAGAGCAATGATTTTGCTGAAAACCTTGAGGAATCATACTGTGTAAAGAAGACCCGGATCAAGGCCTACATTCAGAGAGCAGATTGTTTTTAAATCTGGAAGAGTTTAAAGAGAAGTTTTGTGCGTCGAGAGATCAGACTGCAGCAAGCTGAATGTTTGGGAAAATTGGGAAGATAAGAGGAACACAGTGTCCCTGTTCATCTTCTAACTGCTGTTAAAGGCCTCTCGTAATGGATTTTTAACTAATTTTTCCAGGAATTACCACATTATCTAATGGATTAAAATTGTCTATTTCTGGATTACCATTTTTCTGAATGGATTTAACAAATTTGTGGAACAAACAAATTCCCTTTGATTTAATTCAACTATTAATTAAGTTACTGTTTTGGGTCATCCGAGACCGACCCCAGAGCGGGGACGTGCCAGCTAGAAGCTGACTGACCTTGGATGGAAAGCCAGGAGAACACGAGGTTCTATTTTTAGCCTCCAGGCCTGCTACGGAAGGCCTTTTCATCAGTACCGCAGAACAAATGGATGGATATAACACTTTTGTGGAATAATTGATTTTCCTAAAAGGATTACCAGATTTTTATGTGGAATTAAAACGAAGACTTATTCAGTCTGCTGGAGTGGATAACAGCTGCTTTTGCTGAATGCAAGATCCCATACAGCCTTGGAAAAACTGCTTGTTTGGAGCTAAGGAAACACCGCTACGAGAGTTTTGTTCATCAACACCATACAACCGGTCTTGAATGGATTAAAGCCTGAATTACCAATTCTTCCTTTCTGTTAGGATTAAAATCACAAGCTTTTCCTATGTGGGATTAAACAAAGATTTGTCCAGTCGGCTGGAGTGCAGACTTCTGACTGGAGTGTAACAGCATCACCTGGAGGTTTTTCTGTAGAGAAACAACAAGATTTCCTGATGGGATTAAAGAACAAGTTTTTCTGGTGGAAATAAAAACACAACCTGGATGGAATTAAATAGTTTTGATTAGAATCAGATTATTGTGGAACAAACTAACAATTTTGGAGATTGTACAGATTATTCATTGAATCACAACACAAATTTAAATAGGGACTGAAAATATCTTAAAGGCCCAGCAAGTGGAAGACATCTTTTGGTGAGCTGTGAATCATTTTGTTCTCTTAAATGCAAACCATGTAACCTGATTAAATCTTTTTCTGTAGAAGTAGTGCTTATGCTGTACCCCTTGCAACTATTAATTAAAGAAACATAAAACGTACAAATTTGGATTTTTCCTTTGACTCACCTTGATATTAAATGATGGAAAACTTGGTTCAAGATAACAACAAAGTTTATTGGAGGTTTTGAATGGTTTTAATGGCCAAAAGAGATGAACAACACCCTAGGATTTTATTTTCCAAGATCCTAAAATTTACCAGTATAATATTTTGTCTCATTTGTTTAACTAGGTTCTCTTTATCTACTTTTAGGACTTGTGTGAAAATCTGATGATGTTTTAGGTCATTTTTATGCAGAAATTTATAAAGTTTTAAAGGCTTCACAAACTTTCAAGCATCGCTGTATGTGTGAATTTAAAGTTATAATTGTGCCTGATGTTCACGTTTTCTGTGTTCCCTGCAGATGTTCAGCAGATAGTTCTGATTAAAGAAGCTCCTGAAGTACAGATGCTTGGGATGGATCAACAGGATCCAGAGACCCTCAACATAAAGGAGGAAGATGAGGAA
Source organism: Garcialebias charrua (assembly GCA_038048925.1). Lineage (NCBI taxonomy): Eukaryota > Metazoa > Chordata > Actinopteri > Cyprinodontiformes > Rivulidae > Garcialebias > Garcialebias charrua. Next base: position 11,875 of record JBBPBX010019953.1, on the reverse strand, counting down.
CTGTGGACCAGTCAAGAGGGAGAGCAGTTTTGTGTGAAAACAGAGACTGATGACCCCGGGTTTGCATTCACTGCTGTTCCTTTGAAGAGTGAGGAAGATGAAGAGAAACGTCTATTTTTACAGCTTCATCAGCACCAAGTAAAAGAGGAAGATCTTCCAACCAGCAGTTCAGCTGACCAGATGAAAGCATCAACTGGTGGAGAGGACTGTGGAGGAGCAGAGACTACCAGGAACCCAGATCTAAATACTTATGGAGATGATTGCAGCTCTTCAGAGACTGAAGTCAGTGAGGATGATGAAGGTGATGATGTGAATGACTCTGACTCTCAGCTAAAAGACTTATCAGACTCTGGGTCAGAACCTGAAGACGGTGACAAAGACTGGAAGAAGAGCAGAGCTCCTGAGTCAGGCGTAAACACTGTAAACAAATCTTGCAGCTTCACTGAGCATGGGAAACAATTTCACAAGACAAGTCAGTCATTGATGTCTTCAAGTTGTTTGGTTGTCAAGGAATGTGCTGAAGTGAAGAAAACTGGAGGCTCAGTCAAGAAAAGACAAAGACAGACCTCATTTAGTTGTAAAGGCTGTGGAAAAAGATTTAACAGAAAGGGTGATCTAAACAAACACATGATAGTTCACACAGGACAGAAAACATTTGCTTGTGATCTTTGTGGACAAAGGTTTGGACAGAAGTCAAATTTAAACACACACATGATAGTTCACACAGGACAGAAAGCATTTGCTTGTGATCTTTGTGGACAAAGGTTTGGACAGAAGTCAAATTTAAACACACACATGATAGTTCACACTGGACAGAAAGCATTTGCTTGTGATCTTTGTGGACAAAGGTTTGGACAGAAGTCAACTTTAAACAGACACATGATAGTTCACACAGGACAGAAAGCATTTGTCTGTGATCTTTGTGGACAAAGTTTTGGACGGAAGTCACATTTAAACACACACATGATAGTTCACACAGGACAGAAAGCATTTGCTTGTGATCTTTGTGGACAAAGGTTTGGACATAAGTCAGATTTAAACACACACATGATAGTTCACACAGGACAGAAAGCATTTGCTTGTGATCTTTGTGGACAAAGGTTTGGACATAAGTCAGATTTAAACACACACATGATAGTTCACACAGGACAGAAAGCATTTGCTTGTGATCTTTGTGGACAAAGGTTTGGACATAAGTCAGATTTAAACAAACACATGATAGTTCACACAGGACAGAAAGCATTTGTTTGTGATCTTTGTGGACAAAGGTTTGGACGGAAGTCAATTTTAAACACACACATGATAGTTCACACAGGAGAGAAAGCATTTGTTTGTGATCTTTGTGGACAGAGTTTTGGACAGATGTCAGATTTAAACAGACACATGATTGTTCACACAGGACAGAAAGCATTTGTTTGTGATCTTTGTGGACAAAGGTTTGGACAGAAGTCAAATTTAAACACACACATGATAGTTCACACAGGACAGAAAGCATTTCTTTGTGATCTTTGTGGACAAAGGTTTGGACGGAAGTCACATTTAAACAAACACATGGGGATCCACATCAGAGAAAAGCAGTTTAACTGAATAATAACCTTTGTTTTGTCTTTTTTAATCTCATATAAAATAATGCATTCCTTTCAGTAATGTCCACTATAAATAGCACCCTCTCACAGTGGATCAACCAGTTAGTTGGCTGATGACAGTCGAAACCAGCTGCTCACATGATCAAGGAGTAATGTCCAGAGGACCAGACTTAGCTTTTTTAGATTTTTCTACCTGGATTATTGAGCATGCATCAGGGTATCCTTTCAGTAATGTTTTTTTTTTTCTTTGTACCTTTATTACCAAACATTTGATTTTTATATTTGACCACTAGGTGGTGCTTTGATTTTTAATATGAGAACTTCTGTAAAAATCTAGTTCAACTGACGCCAAATTTACACTACATGCTTTCCGGCTCCGCCCCGCTCCGCAGGTCGCAGCTGAGCGTCTCAAAGTCCAGTTTACACTATCTCCGGTCAGCTCAGGTCCGCCTGGATGCGCTGCTCCGAGACGCATGCGCGGTAATTGCGAGATCGCCCGATAAATCAAGTGATAAATAATGAAGTCAGAACAAAACATTCGGTGGAAGAAGGAGAACAACAGTAGAGACTGCTGCCTTGATCTTCTCTCGTAAATGAGCGACAGGACATGGTTTGAGCAACAGGAAGTGATGATATTACATTTCAGAATAAAATACTTTTAAAATTTTTTTCTTGTATTGCGTTTGTAGGCGTAGTCAAAATGATAGTTTGACAGCATTTTTGTACAAATAAATCCGTATAGAGCTAGGAATAAGTCCGCCCGTGGTGATTTTATTTTGTAAATACGGAAGTTGTGCTCGTTCCTTTTCCTGTTGGTGCGACGTAATCTTCAAAAGTTGACTTCGGCACAGCTCCGGCGTCTGGCAGAAATAGAAATATTTCTAATTTTGACGGACTGCCGTCCGCTCGGCGCAGCTCGCCGCCGCAGTGCGGAGCCAGTGTAAATTCTGTCATTGATTACAATGGGTGCGTATTTGCTGCGGAGGTCGGACCGGAGCGGGCGGAGCCGGAACGCATGTAGTGTAAATTTGGCATTACACCAGTAGAGGTACATCTTTTATGGTTAGTCACTGAGGAGTCCCGTCTCAACGGTGGACGACAGGTGCAAACAAGCTACACACAGCTAAACGCACAGCAAACAGTTAAAAGGTGCTGCAAACACATGGATAATCCTAACCCCTAAACAAAAAAACTAATGCAACAGAAAAAAAATCTTCAATCACAGAAATTAAATGAAGAAACACACAGTCAAAAAAAAAAAAAAAGACATGAGATGTGTTAAAAACAACCCCAAAAAAGTATACAGACCACTAGGGGGGCTTGTCCACCAAGTCACATTGGACCAGACCCCCTGTAAATACATTTTAGCTGAGCTGCCACTTTCTAAAGTCCTAATACTTTCATAGTATGCAAGGATATATAAAATGTCTCAAGTAAAGAGAGGTTTTGGTAATGTTGTGACAGCCTGCTCATTTTCAGAGCTGCTCTCATTACTTTTTGTTCTCACTTGGTCCCTCCCATCCTGCCACACTTAAAGACGCACCTGGATCACAGCTGTGAACTCACCTGATTGCTCCACTGTTCAAGCTCGTTTCCCCTTCCAGTTAAAAGATGGCAGTTTCTCTCCAGACCAGAGAGTCAAGGATTCCACTAGTGTTGCGTCCCTGGTTAAACTATTAAAATTTAATCCGAGGTTGTGCAATCCCTCGCCTGTGCCAAAACCCTTCACTTCCTGCTGGAAGACATCACCGTGGACCGACAGAAACAAACAAAAAGGAAACGTGCATCTACTCCTGTGCGCTCTCCGCTGTGAATCCGGAGATCCTGGAAGCGTGTGACGTCACCCAGTTCATTATTCATGACAAAAACAAAAAACAACCTATGGATTTCTGATTCTGCTTTATCTGAGACCTCTCTTGCTGTGGAGCAGTAAAATATGGGAGCAGTAAATATAGGGAACCTTTGACCTGTTGATTGTGGAAGACAAGAAAAGACTTGAGAACTTATTTTTGTGTGGGGGGATTTGTGTTTATTTTGTTTATGGACATTTAAACATATAAAACCTGAAAAAAAAGTGAAATTATGTGGGAGATGTTTTGTCTGTTTTTTGTGTAAAAGAAAAAAGGATGAAGTTTTGTTGGTTTTTTTTGTCATTCAAATTGTAAAGGGTCAACACCATTAAGTGGATGGTCCTTGTGTGACAGGTTAAAAAAAATAAAAAATACAAAAGTAACTCAAAATTGGTCATCCTAACTGTCAGGAGGGATACCTCGCTGGCACCCCTTTTAATAAAACCGTCACATAAAAAATGCATCACCGTGGACCGACAGAAACAAACAAAAAGGAAACGTGCATCTACTCCTGTGCGCTCTCCGCTGTGAATCCGGAGATCCTGGAAGCGTGTGACGTCACCCAGTTCATTATTCATGACAAAAACAAAAAACAACCTATGGATTTCTGATTCTGCTTTATCTGAGACCTCTCTTGCTGTGGAGCAGTAAAATATGGGAGCAGTAAATATAGGGAACCTTTGACCTGTTGATTGTGGAAGACAAGAAAAGACTTGAGAACTTATTTTTGTGTGGGGGGATTTGTGTTTATTTTGTTTATGGACATTTAAACATATAAAACCTGAAAAAAAGTGAAATTATGTGGGAGATGTTTTGTCTGTTTTTTGTGTAAAAGAAAAAAGGATGAAGTTTTGTTGGTTTTTTTTGTCATTCAAATTGTAAAGGGTCAACACCATTAAGTGGATGGTCCTTGTGTGACAGGTTAAAAAAAATAAAAAATACAAAAGTAACTCAAAATTGGTCATCCTAACTGTCAGGAGGGATACCTGGCTGGCACCCCTTTTAATAAAACCGTCACATAAAAAATGGCACCCCAGATGGGACAGTTTTTTTGAATGACAACTTTATGATCAGCACTGAAAAATAAATAAATAAATATAAAAATAAAATAAATAAATAAATGAGCACAGAAGCAAACAGAATAGATCACCCTCCAATCACTTCCACCCCCCCAAATGTGATGACCCCTATATGCTCCACAGCATACTCTCTCCTGGACATGGAATTAACCAAGCTGGATTTGATGTTGGATTCCCCTTTGGTACCACAGCCTCCTTCTCAAGCTCAACACAAAACACAGGCTGCACCTGATGTTCCAGAATCGGAGTTAAAAACTGCCATGGAGGAAATAAAAACCAGTGTTAGATGGGAGATGAGCAATATGAGGGACGCAACAATAAAAAGTGTGAAAAAATTAATTCAAGACCATGGACAAGAACAATACAAACTGATGGATGCACAGTTGGAATATTTACTCTCACAAACAAAAGCCTCTTTTGGATGGAGACTGAAACACCATCAGTCTGAGCTACTAAAGGAGTTCAAATCCCTTCTCGACCCGGTTACAGCCAGCATCTCTGCTCTGCAAGAAGAGGTTTCCCGCTTGCAGGGGGAGATTTCAGCATGTCAAACCACCATCAAATCTGTAACAGAGGAAATAGTCACAAAACTCCAACCAGTTCAGCCCTGCCATCAGACCACAATAATGGATGACACTGCACAGACAATGTATCAGGGTGTACCAAAATCAATAACATTTGCCAACAGACCCCGGATGGAATCTACTGTTCGGCCTGGTATAGCACCAGGTGGCACCACCTTTTTACTAAACAGGAGTCGAGACCAGGGGAAAAGCCCTGTGAAATTATTGTTTCCAACGTATGGAAAATTAGAAGACCCCCCTGATCCTCTACAATATCTGGAACGGTGTGAGGATTATTTGGCTCTAAATTCATTAACAGATGAAGAACTTATGGCTACATTAAGGAATGTGTTGCATGGCACAGCCAGAGACTGGTGGGATGTAGCCAGATACAAGGTTAATACCTGGGCTGATTTTCAAAAGCAGTTTCAGGCCGCTTTTCTCTCTGAGGACTATGAGGACGAGCTGGCAGAACGAGTGAGGACCAGAGTTCAAGGAGAGAATGAGAGCATCAGAGATTTCATATATATGTACCAATCTTTGTGCAGACGCTGGAAACCCCAGATTGAAGATGAGGACATTGTCAAGATGATCCTGAAAAACATAAATCCTACATTGGCCAGCCAGTTAAGGAGTAGCAGAGTAAGAACTGTAGATGAACTTGTTCGTCTGGGACAACAGCTGGAGAGAGACCGAGACAACCAACAACAGTATGAACACAAGAAACAAGTAAAATTACCCCCTAAGCCACCTGAACATAGACCTCTTCACCATGACAACACAGTACGGCCAAGACAACCAAACTACAACCAACATCACAATCGCCCCTCTCAACCATTCTGTTGGCGTTGTAAAGGCAATCATCCTCCTGCAGCCTGTCCACATGCTGGAACCAATCGATCCCCTTTTCCTTCAAATCCTCCTCCACCGGCTAGCAGTCCATCACACATCTCATCAGCTCCAAGCCCAGCGACTCTTGGGTCTCTCACAAACTCTGGATTTCCTAGTGAACACTGTCCTTCTGCCACATCCTCAACAAATTCACTACCAAACCAGTTGATAGTTCCTATCAGCATACATTCCTGGAAAGGACCTGCAATTATGGACACGGGTTCCTCTTATACACTGCTAAATGAGAAGGTGTGGAATGGACTAAATGGAGAACTTAAACCTTGGACGAGAGGACCTTTATATTTAGCAGATGGAGAAGGACGACAACCTTTGGGATGGAGTGAGATCACCATTAGCTTACAAAACCAGTCCATAAACTTGCCTTGTGTTATCCTGTCTGCTCATCACCTCACGTTCCCTGCAGTCATTGGACTTAATTTCATTTCCCTCTCTGGTCTGCAGTTTGATGTTTCTGAAAAACGTTACTGGTTCAAGTTCAACAGAAAACAACAATACAGTTTTCTAAAAGAATGTACTTCCTGGTCAAATGAACCTCATCAACAGCTTGCCTTTTTCTCAGCAATCACTGAGCATCGACGAGTGGCTGATGTTAACCAGACAAAGGCCAAACAAAGACAAAAACGAAACTATGATCGTGGAAGAAGAGATGGTTACTTCGCTGAGAAAGATAGGGTGTGGTTCCGTTCTCACCCCTGGTCCAAAACCAACCAGTCATACACAGCCAAACTTGCCCCACGATGGAAGGGTCCCTATCGTATAACAAGAAGGACTGGCCCTATCAATTATGAGGTTGTGTTGGAGGACACTGGTGAAGACCTTCGTGTGGTTCATATATCACAACTCAAACCTTGCTATCCTACAGCAGAAGAAGTGGACAACGCACAGCGCCCAAAAAATTCTAGACATATTCAATGAAGAAAGTGATGAAGAAGATTTCCATGGCTTCCCTTCTTCTGACTTATTGGCAAAATAATTGTGGTATTGAAGAATATGAAAAATGTGTGTGAAATCAAATTGTAACTTGTATTCTCCCTTACTAGTTCGGGACCTCTCAAGGGGGGGGATGTGTGACAGCCTGCTCATTTTCAGAGCTGCTCTCATTACTTTTTGTTCTCCCTTGGCCCCTCCCATCCTGCCACACTTAAAGACGCACCTGGATCACAGCTGTGAACTCACCTGATTGCTCCACTGTTCAAGCTCGTTTCCCCTTCCAGTTAAAAGATGGCAGTTTCTCTCCAGACCAGAGAGTCAAGGATTCCACTAGTGTTGCGTCCCTGGTTAAACTATTAAAATTTAATCCGAGGTTGTGCAATCCCTCGCCTGTGCCAAAACCCTTCACTTCCTGCTGGAAGACATCACCGTGGACCGACAGAAACAAACAAAAAGGAAACGTGCATCTACTCCTGTGCGCTCTCCGCTGTGAATCCGGAGATCCTGGAAGCGTGTGACGTCACCCAGTTCATTATTCATGACAAAAACAAAAAACAACCTATGGATTTCTGATTCTGCTTTATCTGAGACCTCTCTTGCTGTGGAGCAGTAAAATATGGGAGCAGTAAATATAGGGAACCTTTGACCTGTTGATTGTGGAAGACAAGAAAAGACTTGAGAACTTATTTTTGTGTGGGGGGATTTGTGTTTATTTTGTTTATGGACATTTAAACATATAAAACCTGAAAAAAAAGTGAAATTATGTGGGAGATGTTTTGTCTGTTTTTTGTGTAAAAGAAAAAAGGATGAAGTTTTGTTGGTTTTTTTTGTCATTCAAATTGTAAAGGGTCAACACCATTAAGTGGATGGTCCTTGTGTGACAGGTTAAAAAAAATAAAAAATACAAAAGTAACTCAAAATTGGTCATCCTAACTGTCAGGAGGGATACCTCGCTGGCACCCCTTTTAATAAAACCGTCACAATGTAATGCCGGGTTCCTACGAAACGCGTTTCAGGCGGCTGACGCTGCCACTTTACATGCAAAGTCTATGTGGAGGAGCGGCGGCGAAGCGTGTCCGAGTAGCGCGGCAGTTCTTTTCCGCGCACGCGCGCGTCCAAAGCAGCCGAGGCATCGAGCAGCCAAAGTTCAAATATTTGAACTTGGGCTGCTCGACGCCTCGGCTGCTTTGGACGCGCTCGACACGTCGCAGCAACCAATCGGGGTTTTACTGCCATAGTTTTAGTTTACATGTTTAATTTTGTATTGTGCACATTCTTTTGTTATTATGACTCTTATTTTGAAAGGCAAAAGTAGGAAGGGCTTTCTAGCATGTTGCTAGGTAACCAAAGAAAGAAGATTTACGTGCTATGAAGGCATGATATTAGCAAGTATCTGTACAAAAGTAATTTAAGTTTAAGAAGTTCTTTATTACTCTCATTTCTACCTCAAAAGGAAGGGTCAGCCAGCGAGGTATTTATATGTTATATCATTTTAATGTCAAGATTGTATTCATGACACCGTCTCACTTAAGTTTATGATGTATTTTTAGTTCGACGGTAGTGTTGGTGTCAGTGACAACGAAAGTGAAGTGTAATAAGAAGATTTCCATTAAAACTGACTACACACTAGCAGTTCAACGAATTCATTAATGCTGTAAAGAAGAGGTGGAAGTGACAGTCGAATTCGATGACAAAGTCGAACTCGATGACAAAGTTGAACTCGATGACAAAGAAAAGGAACGGAGCTGCATGAACGCCCTGACCCCTGGTGGCAACATTGCGTCATTGCACCAAAGACCAACGGCTGCAAATGTTAACGGACACATGTTCAACTGCTGCTTCTTCATAAAGACGTCCAGAAGTCAGACATTTAAGTTCATGTTTGGAAAGTGACACAAGGAAGGAGTAACAACAAGGAACTGTGTGAAGCTTGACAACAGCAGCACAACAAGATAACAAGAAGGGAAGTAATGCAACAAAGCTCATAATTTAAGTCAAGATAAAAAGAGATTTCACAGAGTAAAAGTCCATAACAGTTCAAGTAAAACAAAATGTCAGAAACAAATGACACAGAAATAGAAGAGGCCAGTGCAGAACAAGCTGTCAAAGCAGAGCAAGTAGATGAAACCTCTTTAGTGCAAATTGGGCAAAAAGAGCTGCGTAGAAGTGAAAGATCTTGCATATTAACAGGAAAAGGAAGACAATTTCATAAAGAAAAACTACAGGGATTGCAACGTCACTTTGAAAGTACTCATGACAGATGGAAGGCATTAATCAAGGTTGCTAAAAAAATCTGTTATGAAAGGAGATCCAGTTGACATTCTTGAAGGTCATATGGACATTGTGCAAAGAGAACTAGCCGCTCTTAATGATATTTATGATCAATACAGAGCAATGGATGGACCACCCCATGATGTGCGTTCCAAGTTAGACAAAGGCATATCAGTGACTAAGGTAGTTTTCCAAAACATCCAATGTTATGTTGAGGGAATAAATAAGGAGGAGATTGTTTGACCTGATGCTAGTTCTGTATTTACATCTTCTAGCTCAGATACTGTCTCAGTTTATAGTCCGTTTAAGGCCAGTACAGTTATTTCTAATGGCTCCTCCACCAAAAGACAAGAAGCTATGGCAGAGTATGAAGCCACAAAGGCCGTGCTTAAGATAATGGCTGAACAAGAGAAATTTAGAGAAAAAATGCAAACCATAGAAGAAGAAAACAAATGCATAATCGCAGAACAAGAAGCTGCTGCAATGTCACAACGCCATCTAGAAGAAAGAGAGGAAACTGAACGCAAGTTAAAAAGAGAAAAGGAGAAGGCGGCTGTGATCAAGAGACAACAAGCGGAAAGTGCTGCAAGGGGAAAGTCAGTCGAGGACTTAAAAAAGGAAATTGAAAGACTGGAAATTCTGAAAAAACTCAATGCAGCAAAGGCAAAATTACAAGTTTATGAAGAAGACTACTTTTCAGTGAAGCAAGAAGCATAATGTTGTGTTGTTGCTAATATGTAGGTGTAGAATCAGAGTACTGTAGACGGAGCTCACTTCATAACACCATGCAACTTCTCCCAACTCTCCTTCTCTCCTCCACACATCCTGTTCTCTCCCTACTTGGAGGTTCCCCCTGCTGTCAGTCTTATGCAATTGCAGGACACAACATTTCCCTTTTCCTGAAACAATTACTTACATGTAAATTTGTACAGTAACCTGACAGCAGAAAATCAAAGTAATCAAATTATTATTTCTGTAAGCCAACAGTAATATGAAAGTTTACCCTGTTAACCCTTTGCATTACAGTATGAACAGTAGTAAATTTACTTGTCTTACAGAACAGTATGAACAGGAATAGTTTACACTTTTTTCACTCTAACTTACAAAACCTGACAACCAGCTTGGTGCATTTCTATCTCTTTGACTTCTTCTTAACACAGCAAGCGGTTCATCAGTATTTCCTGGCAGTGCATATGCATCGAGTACAGTATCATCATTTTGTTCTGCAGCACGTAAGATTTGTTTTGGGAAGAGTGCAAGTTTTGAAGCATTCCACTTGCGCCCATCACTCAGTAAGAAAGTATTTGGTCCAACTTTCTTCATTACAGTACGTGGTTCTGTGAATCTGGAAGATCCTTTGGAAACGTGATCCGGTCTGCGAACACGAACCGTGTCACCCACGTTGAATGTTGGTACTTTAGCTCTCATTTTCTTGTCAGTATATTCCTTCATTTTGTTTTGCTTTTGTTTCACCCTCTGTTGTATTTGAGCTTGGCTTTTGCTCTTCAGTTCCACTGGGAGTATGTTTAACTTGGTACGCATCTTTCTGTTCCTCAGTAGTTCAAATGGAGTAGCTCCGGTAGTTGCATGCGGAGTAGCTCGGTAGTTGTGAAGGAATTCAGTGACAGCTTCCTTCCATGAGCTGTGACTTCTTTCAGCTGTTTGTATGCAGTCTTTAAGCACTCTGTTAAATCTTTCCACAGCACCATTTGCTCTGGGATAATATACACTTGACTTTAAGTGCTGTATCTCTCTCTCTCTCAGAAAAGTAGTAAACGCATGCGAAGTAAACTGAGTACCATTATCTGAAACAAGATACATCGGATTACCCTCCCTACTGAACACAGTGTTTAAAACCCGTATTATTACATCTGTAGTAACAGTAGGAGCGAATGCAACCTCAGGCCATTTGCTGTAGTAGTCTGTTAGCACAATAGCATAACGGCAGTCCCATTTAGCATTTTCAAACGGACCTGTAATGTCTATTGCAACTTTTTCCCATGGTTTGCTAGGAAATTCAACAGGAGTAAGTGGAGCAGTGTTAGTTATTGCAACCTTATCACTGAACTGGCAATTAACACAGGAAGCAATGACAGAATGTACAAATTGATCCAGACCTGGCCACCAAAAAAGTTCACGCAGTCTCTGCTTTGTACGGACAACGCCTTGATGTCCTTCGTGTGCCAAATCAACAACTCTGGCACGCAGTGAAGCAGGAACAACTAAACGGTCTGCAAGTCGTAGTACTAGTGAACCCAGTGGCGGACTTGGACATTTTGGGGCCCCAGGCAAACCTTTGTAAAGGGGCCCTCCCCCAAGTCAGCCTAAATGTACCATTAGGCCCTGCCCTGAATGTCAAAGATTTTCATGTATATGACAAAGATGAACCCTATGTAATAATAGTGATAATAAAATAACAAAAATAAAATGAACATATTATATCTCCTATTTGACAAATAATATTATTTTTGACATCTGGGAATTTTTTGTATATATTACTGTCAGAGGAAATAAACTCACTTTACGGCACTGTGTTTTTACAGCATTAAGTGATCATGAATTACCTTGATTATTCAGCTGGACTTCTATGAAAGTTGTCTTCAATCTTGTTACTGGTCTTTAATGATGCATGTTTAAAGACTGCATCTGAAATATATATATATATATACATATATATATATATA
>JBBPBX010019952.1:31981-43912 GCA_038048925.1 Garcialebias charrua | reverse complement strand
TAATAATAATAATAATAATGTCTATTCCTGTCATCTGCGTATGTTCCCATACACAGACGAAATTCGTCTCTGCATTTAACCCAACCACCTACCAGGTGGTGCAGTGAGCAGCCCGAAAGCGCCCGGGGAGCTGGAGAAAATTTTTGGTGAAAAAATTTAATTCCATGGAAATCAGATTTTTTTTTTCCCTTATCGTTAAAACTCCATCAATCAAACTTTTCTGTAAGCTCAATCTGGTCACAGTATAACATAATCCAGCACTTTTATTTCAATAACTATTTTTTTCTCATGAATTTCAGCATGTTGTCCTTCTCTCTTCTTTATTATGGTTCTACAAAGAAAAATTGAATATGATCAACATTTGTGGAGCATAAATAATAAATGATTATTACAGCATATTTTTGTAATGTAGTTTGAATAACTGATCCAGGTACTAATAAATAAAGCCAGTACATACTGGGTACATACTGGACTTTTACAGATTATGGACTCGATACATAACTGATTTTTCCTTGTACTTGACTGGTATGTATTTGGTAGGTACTATGTATGTACATAGCACTTAGTACTGTACCTGGTCATTATTTTCTATCTACATGGACTGGACTGTATTGTAAAATGACTACCGTATTTTTTGGAGTATAGGTCGCACCGGAGTATAGATCGCATTGTCCAATTATTACCAATAGATTGGAAAAATCCCTAGATAGGTCGCACCAGAGTATAGGTCGCACCTACGTTTAGCTCTGCTGCAAATGTCTGCCACAGGAGCACATAACATGGCTTTTAAGAAGATTAACACTTATAAACAATTATTTGTTTGATAAAAATTATAGCAAATATGGTCTGAGCTGAACTGTTCCTTAATAAATTAACGTAATTGTGAAATGAGCTGGATTTAAAAAATTGTTTCGCCGAAAGTGATAAAAAGCCATATATAGGTCGCACCTGAGTATAGGTCGCATGCCATTAAAAAATGATAAAAAGGTGCGACCTATACTCCGAAAAATACGGTAGTTATCATGTACTTGAAAGTTACAAGAATAGGTGTGTTCTCAGTTCATACTGGGCTTTATTATGTACCATAGTCCACTTGTGTTAATCATGCTCAGCGACAATGATACCCATCTTTGTTGCTGTGGAAGAAAAATCATTATATTTTCTGCTTTCCATTAAATCTCTGTTAATTAATGACAAGGTCACAGAGAGCAGTGAAGAGGAATATTGTGAGAAACCTTTGAGGTAACACCGATACACACAGCTGGGCTCGTATCCATGTACAGGTAGTCCCCGATTTACGAGCGCTCTGATCTACGAGGTTCCAGACTTACGAGCTGGCGAATTATTGGAAAAAACGCAAAAAATACTGAGTTTTCCTGTGTTTTTTCACCACAGTTCGTTAGCTAAACATGTGGACACACGTTTCCGATCATTTTTATGCACTCATAAGCAGTTTTTCGATGAAAAACGAGTGTTTGTAGTCGCGCTAGCAAAACCGTTCCAATTTACGAGCGAATTTCCGGACTTACGAGAAGCGTGGCGGCCGTTCCAAATTACGAGATTTCCGGTTTACGAGCGCCTCGTTGTAACGGATCTCGCTCGTAAATCGGGGACTACCTGTAGTGTGTCTCATGATCACCCTAGACCAACCTGTGACCTTTTTCAGCAGACTCTCTATGTACAGGTTAGAGGGGAATCCCATAATTGGCTTTATCAAAGCAGTGTCCCTTCAGAACATACATTAGTAGCTGTGTTTCCATCCATTTTCATTTCGAATTTTGAGCTACCTCGCAAATATGTAAATACAAATTAATGCAGATCAGAAGTGTTTCCATCTACTGGCTTGAAGCGCTTCTTCCAAGCCGCGCACAGCGTCATTACGTCAGACGTCAGCGTCATTACGTCAGACGTCAGCGTCATTACGTCAGACGTCAGCACTGCGCATGTCTACAGTAAACAGGAAGTAGCAGTTGAAAACAGAACCCGGCCACACATCTCATCAAAATGGAGAGAATATTTCAGGTACGTGTTGCTATCGGGCGAGTTGTATTTATTCTGTCATGCCAACTAGTTTTAGCGATGTTACATGTTGTCCGGAGCGGAAACAGCTGATCAGTCACGTGACGTGAATGTTCGCTACGGCAGCACGAGTCGGCAAATGTGTTTCCATCTGTCGTTTTGCGCATCTGCTCATTTTCGCAGATCCCAAAAACCACCTCAAGCGAGCGTATAAACTTTTTGGCGAACTTGAGAAAGTAAATACGGATTTTGCCGTTTCCATTAAGCTTTTCTGCTGCGATACTTCAAAATGCGCAGCTAGAAACCTTGATAGAAACACGGCTAGTGACACTGAACCACAGCTTGAAATGTTTTGAGATTTAGAAAATGATCAAAAACAGCTTGATTTTTAAAGCGGTGACATCATTTTGGGTTAACTTTCCCTCAAAGTGAAGCAAAGAGAGGGGATTGGAAATGTTCTCTGTGCAACCGTCCATCCACCTGTGCATGTCATGACTATGAAAACAACAAAAAGGGTGAGGACTTATATTTTGATGCGTGGCTACATCTATGCACAGAAAAAGTTCCTTTTGAAAACTGTGCTGCTACATCAAATTCCAATATAACTGTTGCCTTAAAAGTACATCCATGTTGTGAACATGATCACCTGGAAGATAAGTGGAATGGAATGGTAAATGGACTGTACTTTTGTAGCACCTTTCTATCTTATCAAGATACTCAAATGTATGTGACTGCTGGTGGAGTCGAACCCCCAACTCTTGCATTGGTGAACGACTGCTCTAATCGTTCATCCACAACTGCCCTAGCGAGGTACAGACTTCTATTTTCATGAATGGCAATATCTATGGTTACAAGAGAAACATTATTTGACCGGATTGAAATGTTTTCAGATTTAAAAAAATGAATGTACATAGGCACAATCCATTCACAGCAAGTGTTTACATGCAGCAGGCTTTTTTTCTGAATGGAAATACAGACATGCACAGAATGGTAAACTCTCCTTAAAAAATACACCAAAGAAGAAATTCTACTTCCAGGATGAACGTAAACAAAACTGAGCACCCAAAATGGACCCGCAACAGGTTTTAATGACTGTGGAGACGTTACTGCACTCCCCGATTGAGCTACAGGTAACACAGATCATTTTGAGCTCTTTCAAAGTTTCTAGTAGAAAAGTTGTCGCTCACCGACTAGTTTTGCTTCCCCGACATGCTAATATTATTAGCAATAGCCAGGCGGGAATGACATAGGTCGCACATGGGCAGTCAAGTCAGTTTTTCACAATCGGGGGAAAAAAATTTAACAGATTAAGTGTTTACATGCACTTTGTTCAGATTATGTATCGGCATAAACCACCCGTCTCATTCTGATTACAAATTATTTTGGATCGAGCTGAATCAACAAAACTAATCCGAATGGGGCGTTTACATGACACGTTTTTATTCCGAATGGCTGTTTAGTCCGATTATATATGTTTGTGTAGCCATAGCTAATGTCTAGGAGTAAGACGGGGTGGCAAAAGATGAATCTACGTTGACCATTGGCCACCCCCTTGCTCCACACTTGTACCTGGTTGTGGAAAAAATTACTCCCTCCACTCACCAGGATCCATCCTTCTGTGCTGCTTCGGACAAGCAGAAATAAATAATTCCTGTATTCTCATACAAAGTACAACTCCTACCCACTTGAATGTCTTGCATCAAAAACTTCAAGGTTTTCTTACATTTCTGTAAAAAAAAAAAAACACTTATCTTGAACTCTACCAACATTCACTATTCAAATTCCTCAGTGACAAGGAACATCAGCGTACCGCTTGTTAACTTTGTCTTAAATTTCATATTTGTAATTTTTAACATCAAATAATGCCAGAAAATATTAATTTTATTCTATCATAATTGTTGACAGAAGCTCACATCCTTAATAAATGTTTTATTTTTGGAATAAATGTTTAAATTTTCAGATTTTTCTCAACTGACTCTTCACTTTTTGCCTCTCTGAGTCCATCACTCACAGAATGATCCCCTCCGACTTCAGTGCCAAAACAGGCTCATAAAATCTGACACGTCCTTCCACACAATACGGACGTGTGTGTTTTCTAACAGTAGACTTCAGCACATCTTGCCTTAAAACCAGTTCAATAGAGCCTGTTTAAAGAGGACATTACAGTTTATTTGTTAGAGGATAAATAATAAATGCCAGAAGGGACGCATCCTGACGGAGGAAAGAGTGTGAAAGTCCCACCTCGGACGCCTGGCAGGCTGTAATGAAGAGAGTGAAGGGAAACCTCATAAAAAGAGCACCGTGCGAAGGAGATGTTCCCGCTGTCTGCAGGCGTCTAATGGCAGCCAAGAGGCAGCAAAGCCTGAAATAAAGAGATACTAAAATTTATGAAAAGAGTCAGCCATCCAGCTTGTTTTTCAGTCTCACTGAAAAGGTTTTAAAAAATGGGTGAGAAACACATCCTGAAATATTGCAGCTTTAATGTCTCCTCACAAACTCTTGTTGGTGTAAAATAAACTCAAGCCTTTTAAATTTTCAGGTACTACCACACAAAAGTTTAGAACAACATCGGTAACATTTACTGATATGTAGTGACTTTCATGATATTATGCTGTGGTGGACATCTTAAGAGCTCCAAAAATTAATCTTATGTGGATGTGCATCCACTGATTTTTTCCCCAAGTGTTACACTGAAAGCTTGGTGGTTTAAAGGATGTTTTGCCGAAGGAATAATATAATTTATTCTAACAATTAATGACACAATTTTAGGCAAATATTGGAAATGTGTCACCCCTGTGTTGGGGATGACTTCATCTATTTAACCATTTAACCCTCCTGTTATGTTACGGGTCAAATTGACCCGTTTTAAAGTTTACATTTTTTTTTAAAATAGTTAAAAATATTTTTTCTGCATGAAACTTTTTCTATTTGTCTTAATAGTTCCAATCAACATATAAATTGAAAATGATTCACTTTACACATTTGTACCACTCTCTGCGTCTACTTGTTACATCGATACTGTTCGGGTCAATTTGACCCGGCAGTCAAAATGAATGGTAAAAAGGGTAAAAACATTTCCAATTCTATTTGTTTCCTTGAAACTATGAGACATATTTCACTACACACACACACACACACACACACACACACACACACACACACACACACACACACACACACACACACACACACACACACACACACACACACACGCACACACACACACACACACACACACACACACACACACACACACACACACACACACACGCACGCACACACACACACACACACACACACACGCACACACACACACACACACACATGCACACATGCATGCACATAAACCCACTTTCTCACTATTCTCTTTACTTCACAAGGAAACTGTGAGAAAGCAGGTGTTTATACAACTTTTGACGGGAACCTTTTCTGTTCCCGTGGGAAAACTCCACCCACACAAATCTTCATGACTCATTTGTCTTGATTTTAATGAGCGGGTCAATTTGACCCAGAACAGTAAATGTGTCTCAAGTTCAATTATAAAGATCACCCTTTGAAAAAAATAAAATAAAATGTAACATAATTTTTTTTACAAAAATCAATTTCAAGGATAATTATTGTTTTTTTGTGTGTAGGTTTTTTCAGCAAACATAAAAAATGTAAATCACATTGTTTATGTCCAAATGAGTTAGTCGTCATTATCCTTTATTTATGAGAAATAAAAAAAACATCATTGCACAAATATTGACTGACATGGTTAGTATTGGAGTTAATAATCAGATACAAAAAGGTTTTGGAGGATTTTTTGGGTTTCTGACACTATTACATGATTAAACACTCCCCGGGTCAAATTGACCCACGAACATTATTGCTGTACCTCAGAAACAAACATAACAGGAGGGTTAAAGTTGTAGCCATTTTTGTGCTTTTTATGAATAATTGCTGCAGAGGCCAACGTGAATGGGGTTAACTCCAAAAATAACCATTTGTATCCAAAAAAGCTAAGTCTGGTCCTCTGGACATTCAAATTCAAATTGAATGTCCAGAGGACCAGACTTAGCTTTTTTGGATTTTTCTACCTGGATTATTGAGCATGCATCAGGGTAACCATTTGTATGTTTGCAGCCAATGGTTAGGTTCAATAAAATCTATCCAGTGGTTCCAAGTAGGTAAAGGAGACATTTTAAACCCAGTTTTCACACAACCAGTTAGTGGTCAGAATATATTTTGGGGATATAACTTAGTTCAATGCAATTGAGTTAATTTATATAGAACCAAGTCACAACAGAAGTCATCTCCGGGCACTAAACAGAAACATTCATAAACATAAAAAGTAAGTTACTAACATTATTTATCGGAGCAGACTGCTTTGAGTTTAAATTCAATGCAGACTCTCATCCTGAGCAAGCATAAAGGCGGCAGTGGAAAGAAAAAACTCCCTCACGAGGAAGAAACCTTTAACAGAACCAGGACAAGCGACCATCTGCTTCAGGCGGCTGGGTTTGAGAGGAACAGGAAGGATGAACAGATATGCAATGGCAGGTTGAGGATCACAAGTTATGATAGAACTAATTTCAAATGAAAACTATTCATTTGTAGCAATTCATTTTAAGAAATTAGGTCAATTTGTCCTCTATTAGTCTAAGCCTGTAGAAGCATAACAAGGCAACCCTAACTATAGGATTTATCAAAAAGGAAAGTATTTGGCCCAGTCTTTAAACTGGACAATGTGTCAGCCTCACAGACAGAAACTGGAAGTTGGTTCCACAAGAGAGGAGCCTGATAACTGAAAGATCTGCCTCCCATTCTGCTTTTGGAAACTCTAGGAACCACAAGTACAGTAAGCCTTCAGTCTGAGAGTGAAGTGTTCTGTTAAGAAAATATGGAACAATAAGATCTGTAATATAAGATGGACTTAGGTTGTTGAGGGCTTTGTAGGTTAGAAGTAAGATTTAAAAGCCTCATCTCCTACATCGAATCTGAGCTTAAAATGGGTGAATCTGATCAAGTTTCAGCCACTCTTGTGCTTATTATGGTCGCATTGCTGACAGCCACCTTGGATTGGGTTGACTCTTAAAGTTATTTGGTTGTAGATGGCATCCTAATCAATAACTACTGAGAGTTTTAATATATTTATATTTTGTGATCCACCAGAAGATTAAAGATAATTGCCTTCACCTACGGCAGTCGGTTATTTTTTATTTATTTATTTTATTTAAAGTGTAAAATCTCCAAATCTGAATTCTGAAAAAGTCAAGAGTTAACCAAAATCTGAAGAGTCACTAATCTGGGTTAAAGCAGATTTAACCTGAGCTAACAACATGACCACAGTTTGGGACTTTAGCCAGGTCAATCACATTTGTAGAGTATTTTCAGAATGTATTGGCGAAGCAGTTGCCTATTCTAAAGTCACAAAACGTGTATGAAAATGCACCAAAACATTTTGCTGCCAAACGTCCATTTTACGACCAATCAACAGGTGACAGAGTTTTAATGACACCGCTTTGATGTGATCTGACCCTCTCATTGGAAAAGCTGTTACAAGCTGTTTGGCTAAGCAGCTGATTACTCCCAAACTATAACGTGAGATTTATCAACTGGTCGGGGCTCCCTGCTCACCTCACACTCTGAATCCATCTGATCCTGGCACCAGAACTCGCCGTTTGGCACGAGACGGTCTATAAATAAAGAGAGGCCTGCACAAAACAATGTGTTAATTACTAATTAGAGAGAAAGGGACCAACTGAGGTTTCCTGGAAGGATATATCGCTTTCTTGTGTGTTCCTTTTGTGAGTGTGGGTGTTTTCAGTGTGCTTTCTATTTTCAGCCTCAGAGTGATGGAGTCGCTGGGGCGAAACACCTCATTTCAGACGGGACAGCCAGGAGGACCCAAAAACACTTTTCTGAGAACTTTTCCACTCTACTAAAAGATATGCACCTATGCAAACAAAACTAAAATGTTTATCATAACTATGGCAAATAAAAATCTGTATTTAAAACTAAGCATCTCGCTCATTCAAATCTGGTTTTGTCAGCCAATAATTTTGCAGACATTGTATAAGAAGCTGATACCAACCTGCCACATTGTGCCATAAAATACATTTCTCCAGTGGCTCCTGTATTCCCCATCCCTTCATCTAAAAAGACTGTTTTCATAATATGAAATAATAATGCCCTGTTTGCTGCGGCTGTCGCTGCTTTATAATGGGGGTGCAGAGTGGAAGAAAAGTGGGTGAATTAAACTTTAAGGAGGCAGTGGAAATTTAGCAGCGTCTATTAAAACTCACATTTAAGGAAACTGAAGGGGAGGGGGGTAAAGACAGAGGGAAAAGAAGGTTTGAAATAATGGGTTTGCGTGTGTTTTTTTTCTTCTGGTTGGTGGACTGGGTGCCAGTTTGGCGAGGTCTCGTCATTAAAGATGGCATATGCAGTCGATGGGTCCCTCAGAGTAATCCGAACTTCTGCAGCCTGTCTCCCCAGACTCGTCCCCCTCCCACCCGGCCCGCCCGCCTGCCTTCCCCTCACTGATGTTAAA
This sequence comes from Garcialebias charrua, assembly GCA_038048925.1. Classification (NCBI taxonomy): domain Eukaryota; kingdom Metazoa; phylum Chordata; class Actinopteri; order Cyprinodontiformes; family Rivulidae; genus Garcialebias; species Garcialebias charrua. Next base: position 35,358 of record JBBPBX010019952.1, on the reverse strand, counting down.
AGAAATCTTTATTGTCAGTCACATATTCTATTCACTTTGTTCACCTGCACTGACAACCCTGAGCCGTGTGTGCGTGAGGTGGAGTGTGTACAGGTGAATTTGTGCTATCTGTGTGTGTGTCGCACAAAGGAAGTTGGGTTTGGATGTTACTTTGTGTATTGTGTGTGTGTGTGTGTGTGTGTGTGTGTGCACAGCTCTCCTCACCTCCACCCATTCATCTCCTTCTGCCTCTATGTCGGCATCCCTGAGTTTCTAAATGCTCCCTCATTAGCTGAAATCTGTTTGAAGCCTGCGAGTGAGAGGTTGGTAACGAAGTGGTACTATCTCCATCCCTCTGTCTCCCACCGTCTGACAGGTGGGGGGAGTGAAGGCTGGGGTGGGAGGGCTATTTGATTTGAGGATGAGGAGGTGACTGAGGGGGAAGAGAAGGGAGGACAGGATGTGGGAGGTGGACCTCGGTGATGTGGGGGAGTGTCACCTGTTTTGTGCAGTCCCTCCACCCTGGAAAAAACCTTCATGCATCTCGCTGCTCCTCTGTGAAGGCTGCGCCTCGATGGGAGAAGGATGACAAGTCCCATTAAATTATTTATCCAGCTCAGCTAGCAGGTTTGCTCGGCGCTTCATTATACCTGATTGGCTCCGTAATGGGGTGAATCATTTGAAGGCACGGGGCTGGTTTCAGAGATGGCCTCCTGAAGAAGGCAGACTGTTTCTGATCTTTTTCCAAGGTAATGAGAAGGATACGACCAAAGTCCAGACATTCCTTCTTTTGAAATAAGCAGCAGTGGTGTGGCTGACGCCTGAGATTTGAAGTGATGGGGCTCTTTCACGGGAGTAAATGCACTGTTGACAGTCAGGTGAATATTTTGTAAGATTATTAAGTGTGCCCATTATGTAAATGGTTTTCTTTGAGCTGTGTTGCATCACTACCAGCAACTTAACAAAAATCACCTCAGCGTTTGCTTTGAAGAAAACCTATGCATTGCAGTTAACTCTTAAAATGCAGAATGGACGCCTTTGAAAGTCAACAAAGTAAAGCAACAAAATAATTGAAGTAGGGGAATTGGCACTCGTGGAGAAGTTGTGATTGGCAGCCTGTCAGCTGGAAAACTTCACAGTAATTGCTTTACTCCAGGTGAGGAAGTTGGAGTCTGCCACTTGTTTATGGAAGTATCCGAATCCTCCCGTTGACGAGCTGGAAAAGTCTCACGTGCAGTTTTTTTTTTAGTTATCTTATGACCCATGACACCCGGACTGATAAGAGGCGTTCACATGCACCTGAACCTCAGGAGTGATGCTTACAGATTTTAAACTGCACACTAAATTAAACTTTTGCATCTTTTTTTATTATCTTCAGTCATGTTTTCCTCCCTGGGAAGAGATAACGACTCATATTTAGAAGAACTGATTATCTTGTAAACAAATACGAGCAGACATGTCTGTCAAGGTGTGTACCGTTTATTTTCTGTGCATGAAGTTCAAAGTGACTGCAGCAACACCAGCATGTCGAGAAGTTTCACCCAGTGTTTGAAAACAGGTACATCTTGTGATCTTCTCTGAGAAATGGCACAATTTCCCACATGCTTTTCAGCTGGAGTGTCAATAGAGTGAGGGGTATCTGGGTTTCTGTCCCGGACTTTCTGATTTCTCAATCTGATCTCAGATCTGCATAAGTGGATGGATGGAAGGATGAAAAGATGGATGGTGGATGGATGAAAGAATGGATGATGGATGGTAGGATGGATGGATGGAAGGATGGATGATGAATTGATCAATGGCTGAAGGATGGATGAAAGGATGGATGGATGGATGGATGAAAGGATGGATGGATGAATTAAATGGATGATGGATGGATGGATAGATGAAATGGATGATGGATGGATGGATCAATGGATGATGGATGGAAGGATGGATGGTAGGATAATGGATGGATTGATGGATGGATAGATGGATCAGTGGATGCATGGGTGGATCAGTGGATGGGCGGATGAAATGAAGAAAGAATGGATGAAAGAATGGATGAAAGGATGGATGGATGGATGGAAGGATGGATGATGATGCGTCAATGGTTGATAGATGAAGGATAAATGATGGATGATGGATGCATCGATGGATGGAAGGGTGGATGGATGGAAGAATGGAAGAATGGATCAGTGGATGGATGGATGGATGGATTAAAAGGATGATGGATGGATGGATAGATGAAATGGATGATGGATGGATGGATCAATGGATGATGGGTGGAAGGATGGATGGATGGATGGATGGATAGATGGATGGATAATGGATGGATTAATGGATGGATGGATGGATCAGTGGATGCATGGGTGGATAAGTGGATGGATGGATAGATGTATGGATGAAATGATGAAAGAATGGATGAAAGAATGGATGAAAGGATGGATGGATGGATGGATGGATGAATGATTGATTATGATGCATCAATGGTTGATGGATGGAAGGATAAATGATGGATGATGGATGCATCGATGGATGGATGGATGGATGGATGGATGGATGGATGGATCAATGGATGGATGGATGAAGGATGGATTATGATGCATCAATGGTTGATGGATGGAAGGATAAATGATGGATGATGGATGCATTGATGGATGGATGAATGGAAGAATGGAAGAATGGATCAGTGGATGGATGGCTGGATGGATGGATGGATGGAAAGGTGGAAGGATGGATGGAAATTAACTTGTCAAACTTTTTTTTTTACTTTCCTGGAACAAAGATTGGATTATTCAGCCAGAAATTCTAAAAAATTCCAGGAAAAAACAGCGATCACTAAAAATAAATTACAAATAAGTCCTTGATGGGGGTGGGGCCAGATGTAGAAATAAAAAAAATAAAGTACGTTTGAGTTTTACATCTCAGCAATGAACAAAGGTATCCTCCAGCATAATATAAGTTATGATTATTTTGAATAATTCAGTGTTTGAACTCCGAAAAAATTTTTTTTTTTGATATACCAAAAATGTCGTTAACCTTTCTGTTCAGACATTCTAAACATTCCTAAGGAGCGTGTCTGAAGAAAACCAGATAAAATCAAATATTCTGAGCTTTCTTGCATGAAATTAGTTTGAGAAGTTTCCTTGTTCGAGGCATCCTTTATACGACTGGGTGGTGATGTTTGTAATGCATCTTTGAATTTCATTTCTGTCACATAAAATAAACAAACTTCTCATTTGGCAATGCTGCATAATGTCAATAAATTCAGTGTCTTATTCTACCATTTAGGTCTTTCTGTGTGAAATTTGGACCATCTTCACAAACATATTTTTTAGTTCTTGCAAAAGATTCACTATCGGTCAGATTGTTGATGTTTGATGTGTTCCTAAAGCCCACAAATTATTTATTGTGAGCAG
>JBBPBX010019952.1:0-30475 GCA_038048925.1 Garcialebias charrua | reverse complement strand
AGAAAGTTAATTCTCAATAGTCCAGGTATCATCAGGTATGACTGAGGAAGCCCTCTGGAGTGAGGGTGAAACGTTTCTGCTAAAAAGAAACTGTCCAGATGAACTGATTGAGAATGAGCGGAGTCCGACGAAGAGTTTTTAACATGGAGGGTGAACTTATGGATGTTTCTCAGCGGTCTACGCGACGCGTCAGCGCCTCATTTGCCCTGCCCAAAATGGCGTCTGCCTCTGGGTCTGACTCAGGGTCCCCTTTGGAGGGCGGAGTTAATGTAAACAGATTTTTGAAGGGCGTGGCCTTATCATAAACAGCTCGTTCAGAACGAAGTCAGAAAAAGCACAACTAGAAAGGGGATATTTTATTATCTAAGAATTATTTTGTGCATTAAATTGAATGAACATGGTCTGGATAGCCCACAGACATACCATAAAAATTTATAGGATCAATATTTGGTCTCCTTTAAAGAAAAGTTCAGCTGAGACACATATTTGTTATAATTTTTTATCAAACAATTAATTGTTTTTAAGTGTTAATCTTCTTAAAAGCCTTGCTGTGCGCTCCTGTGGAAGAGACATTTGCAGCAGAGCTAAACACGGTCCACATTTTGACGTAGGTGCGACCTATATTCAGGTGCGACCTATATATGGATTTTTCCAATTCTTTGGCAATAATTGGATGGTGCGACCTATACTCGGGTGCGACCTATACTCCGAAAAATACGGTACCTTGTCAGATTACATTTATTACTTTTTAATACTTTTTAATGGCCTTAATTTGTGTTAATTTTATTTACTACCTTTTAATACCTTTTACAACCCTGCGGATACCCTGATTTAAATTAGAATACTCCCAACCAGGTGGACATGACAAATGAATACCTGAAACAGTTGATGCTGAAACTGTCTTGTCCTTATATTTATGAGTGTTTAAATACGCCATATTTTTTCAAGTTGAATTATAGTAATGCATACGTAATAATACTTTTTTTTTAAAAGTTTTTATCCGTTCAAAATGTTTACGACAAAACAAGATTGAAATGTTCCAAATCTTTATATACCAGAAACTTGTAATTTGTTTAGTCAACTCTAAGATATAATCTGAAAAGTGCTATGTTGCTATGAAGATCAATAACTATAATAATAATAATAATTGTTAAAAATCTCACTGTACAGTGTGATTATGATATATTACATTTGTTCAGTTTTGGAATACTAGTTCTACATGGACCATTTCTGGAACTAAACCACAGACTGACCCAACTTTCAGATTAAATACTGACAAAACTTTATGTATAAATATTACCGTCTGATGCAAAAGTGATGCAAGGATTTAAAAAAATGGTATTTGTGTGAGCTTTGGGAATCTTTTTAAATTTGGAGTTTTAGGACAACAAAACAACGCCCTCGCTAACTAGCCATTAGCTCATCTTCCCTGAAAGAACTTCCACCTTATTCTTCAAAGTGATGACTCTATGAGTAATTTGTACAGCAGGTAATAATAATAATAATAATGAATTCCATTTATAATGCACTTTTCATTAATAAAAATCTCAAAGTCCTAGGTAGGATATTGTTTGCTGATAATTACTCCACTTTGAAAAACATTGCTGAGCAGATGCATTAATTTAGTTAATTTTAATTTGAAGAAGGTGTTGTTGGAGATTTGTCCCATTTTACATCATGAAGAACTTGTACTAAAATGCAGCAACACCTGAAGGGGTGAACATCAATAAATGTTCATAAAAAGCCCACGTGAACCTGTAACACCTTACCAGCACATTCAGAAACTTACATTTCCATAAAATAAAAAAATGAACATAATTTTGTTTAATTTGTTCATTTTTTACCACCACACATATACAGAACTGGGCGGCAATGTGGCTCAGTTAGAGCCGTTGCCTCTCAGCAAGAAGATCGCCGGTCCAAATCCTAGCCCCGGGTCTTTCTGGGTGGAGTTTGCATGTTCTCTCCATGCATGTGTGGGGTTTTTTCCGGGTTCTCCGTAGGCCTGTCACGACAACAAATTTTGCTAGGCGATTAATTGTCTCAGAAATTATTGCGATAAATGATGATATTGTTTGAAATTTGACAATGAATGGTAATGCTTCTTCCCATAATTAGTAATTAAAGAAATGTTGATTTAGGGGTGTAGTACCTTTTTTGACCACTGGATGGCAGTGAAGTGACTGTTTGAACCGAGGGATGAATAGTGGGGGAGTGAGCAGTGTGTCTCTTTAAGAAAAATGGGAGGGAGGCCCCTTGACGTGACATGGGCTGTCTCTCTTCAGTTCTCTAAGTGGAGGGCGCTCAGTGTGGTTTGAGCTCTTTAGCATAGCATTTGTCACACAAAGCTTTAAATAAAACATCAGTAAACAAGTTCTGAGCTTCTTTTTGCAGAGAAACAACTTTTTAGACGAAGGCACTGGTTTCAACTGTGAATTTTTGTGAGTTTGTGTGAGTTTTGACAAGACAGAGGTTTTTTTCCCAAGGTCGGCCTTAGCTCGTAGCTTAGCTTCTTTTAACGATCCAAAAATGTGATTTTGGCCAGTTAAAACAGATTTTAAAGAGAAAGGGAGAGGTCAGTGAAGAGCACAGAGCTGAGCTTTTTGTCATCCAGTGTCTTCAGTAGAAAGAGAGAGACAAAGAGACACGATAAAGCCAATAAATGAAGATTTGGTCGATAATTTTCATTCATCATGCGATTAATTGATTTATTGTTTATCGCGACAGGCCTAGTACTCCAGTTTCCTCCCACAGACCAAAAACATGCTTGTTAGACTGATTGGTAACTCTAAATTGTACTTAGGTGTGTGTGAGAGAGTGAATAGTTGTTTGTGTCCCTGTGATGGACTGGAGACATGTCCAGGGTGTCCCCCGCCTCTCACACAGTGACTGCTGGATTTGGGCACCAGTGACCCCCATGACCCGGAAAGGAAGAAGCAAGTAAAATAAAGGATGGATGGTTAAACAGTATTTATATAAAATTATTCTAGTGTTTTGTATAGTGGGGAAAATGGGACATCATTTCTGCTACTGGTGAGATACAGGTAGTCCTCGACTTACGACGTTTCGGGATTACGACACGCATCTCCCATTAAAAAATATATATAAATTATTTTGAAAAAAAATATTTTGAAAGCCGAGTTCCGAGTTCCTTCCGGTTTTGACGGCAGAAGCAGTAGCTTGACAGCGGAAAAACACAGAAAGACCCGCTCTGGACGGAGCTTCACGGCAGAATCAGCAAAGCAGTGAACAGTACAGGCGGAGATTAAACGCTCTGGACAAAGGTTGACGGCGGTTTTACAACGGAATACGGCAGATGGACCGAGCTGACGGCAGTTTTACGTTGTAAAAAAATATTGGATGGACGGACGGAAGTAGGCCATGTACAGCAAGCTGTAGTTAGCCAGCTAGCTCCCTTTATGTGAATGGAGCCTGCTAGGGAGGAGGGAGACCATTCAACTTGCTCCTTCGTCTTTAAAAACTGTGTTAGGATAGGCTAAGTGCTTGGTAACTGTACAGTACTGTACATGTTTTTATTTTATTTTATTAAATTTATTTATTTATTTATTTTAAATATACTGTATATTAGGGCTGGGCGATATGGAAAAAATCATATATCACGATGTGGACTTTTTTATATCACGATAACGATATATATCACGATATAAAAAAAACTTTGGTCCAAATTTTTCCTGTACACACACACGCGTGTGTGTGTGTGTGTGTGTGTGCGTGTGTGTGTGTGTGTGTGTGTACAGGAAAAATTTGGACCAAAGTTTATTTGATTTTATTTTACTACAGATACAGTTACAATTATAAGAATGTGAACAAAAAGAACTTTGGTCCAAATTTTTCCTGCAGGTGGCGGTAAAACAACGGCTGCTAATAAAACCCACGAAGAAGAAATCTGCTCTGACTGGAATCTGGAGTAAACAAGGCAAAGAAACAGAAAAGAGAAAACGTTGCGTTTGATTCCGGTTCTGTTGTGTCTCTGGTCTGTTTTGTATTGGTTAACTGGACCCGAGTTCGGACTCGGTTGGACTTCGTGTCCTCTGGACCCATTTTGTCTCCGAGTTTCAGCGGAGCGAAATAATGGAAGCTAACAAGGTGAGCTTCCCCCTCTTTTTGGTAAAAGTTCTTCTTCTTGGGCTGCCTGCGCAGCTGTTTCTCCATGTTGTGACACCCATAGATATCTGGTGACACCGGCTTCATGCCGGCTGCGTCTCTGTTGAACTCGAGTTTAACAACGTAAAGCATGTGTCGCAAACCCGCGCGTGCGTCAAACATAAAGCAGCGCCGTCATCTCGCAAAACCACAATATGAAGCTTCTTTGCGACCGTTATTTTTTTATTCTTATTTATCACGATAGAGACGATAGAAGGAAAGTAGCACGATAGACACGTTTCTATCGTCCCCACGATATATATCGTCATATCGCACAGCCCTACTGTATATGTTCCGACTTACGCCGAAATTTGCTTTACGCCGCCGCGTAGGAACGGAACTCCATCGTATAAGTCGAGGACCACCTGTATTTGTAACCAGATACAGAGCACATCTGGTTGGATAAACCGCTGCACAACCATGCTGCTGTCTCCTTGCCACTCACTGTAAGAAAATATATTTTTAATGGCATTTGAAATCTGCGGTGTTTCCAGAAGATTTTAAATATTTTTAAAAGAAAACCATCTGTTGTGATTAAGACTTGCATCATGGCATGTCAAATAGTTACGTACGTTGGCAATTGACAGTAAGTTGACTCCATTTTATGGCAAAATAAGCAAAAAGATTGGTACAGGGTTTTTAAAAGTACTTAAAACTTCCAAAGGGATAATCAATAGAACTCTTACTGATCTTCAGAGAAAACGTGAGTCCTTTTTTCATTTGTAATTTTAGAAACAAATATACACTTTCTCGAGCCTGACTCCATGGGGCCTGGAGATATTGGAGGAGGAGACTGCAGGAGGGTGAGTCTACATCTTTGCAGTGGCCACTGAAGGCTCTCCGTGCAACTCCTGAAATTTACATTTTGTTTGGCTGAAAGGGTCACATGACAGCTGCAGGCTAATGCTCTGTGGGACGTTCTGCCTTCACTTCAGACTGACAGCTTGTGCGACAGTCCAACGCCAGAAAAAGAAAACAGTCCCTCTTTCCATGACATCACCCAGCCAGGAATGGGGGGAAGTGAAGGAAGGAAAGGGGTACAGCTGGTGGCAGCCACTGTGCCATCTGCTACAGACGAATACTTCATGTTGCTTTACTTATAAACGTGTACTTCTGTGAACCAGTATGGTTCTTAGCCGTCATAATACTGCAGAAGTCACTGATTTACAGAAGTCATACTGTGCATTTTCACGTCAGTCATATTTTATCACCCAGTAATTTATAAAATGCATTTTATCAACAATGTAGTGCATCATTTTGGTAAAAGCCCCCATTTTACTTATATTTGCAACTAAGCATGTGACTGTGGTCAGCAGGAAAGGGAGAAAAAATGATTAACTTTTATAAAGTTAATCATAAATAATATAAAATCTAAAATAGCCAAAAGTGTTGCTGTTCTGAGAGGAATTAGTTTTGTCCTGGACTACAAATCTTTGTTTATTCTGTATAGCACACTCATTGTACCACATTTGACATATTGTGTGGAAGTTTGGGGGAATACATACAAAACAAATTTACATTCGTTATACGTCATACAAAAAAAAGCAATCCGAATACTATATAAATTGGAATATTGGGATCACACAAACCAGATATTTTTTTAATCAAATATACTGAAATTCTGGGACCTTGTAACATTTAAAACTGTGCAATTCATGTTTAAGGTAAAAAATCATCAACTTCCACCCAATATACAGAAAATGTTTTGTGACAGAGAGGGGGGTTATAATTTAAGAGGTGAAGGACATTTTAAAAAACAATGTACAGGTAGTCCCCGATTTACGAGCGAGATCCGTTACAACGAGGCGCTCGTAAACCGGAAATCTCGTAATTTGGAACGGCCGCCATTTCTCTCGTAAATCCGGAATTTCGCTCGTAAATTGGAACGGTTTTCGCTAGCGCGACTAAAAACACTCTATTTTCATCCAAAAACTGCTTATGAGTGCATAAAAATGATCGGAAACGTGTGTCCATATGCTTAACTAACTAACTGTGGTGAAAAAACACATGAAAACTCAGTATTTTTTTCGTTTTTTCCAAAAATTCGCAGCTCGTAAGTCTGGAACCTCGCAGATCAGAGCGCTCGTAAATCGGGGACTACCTGTATTAGAACAACCAGGAAGAGTTTTTGTTTGTCGGTGTGTGGAGTAAATGTATGGAATGGATTGAATGATGAATTAAAAAAAAGTACAAATATAAACCAGCTTAAAAAACGATTCAAAAAGGAACTTATTGCAAAATACGCTGAGTGTTTTAAAGTCTATAAATGCAATTGATGATATAGTGTTTAGATACAGTAATTGTTTATCTTTAAATATCATGTAAAGTGGACACAAGTTGTATCGTTTTGGTATTTTGACAGTTAATTGATTATAAATTGATGAGTATGAAAGGGGCAGCACATTATTGTATCTTCTACCTGCTCCTTTTCAAACAGAAAACATAAAATTTGCATGTCACTTGGGCATAATTATTTGTATTAACTTTTATTTTTTAGTTGTGTTATCCTATTTTATTTTATTTTTCTTTCTTGGTTGTCTTTTCTGTCTGTTCGAAATAAATAAAGAAATAAAGAAGAAATAAAAGTAAACTCTTCTTTAACAGCTAAATAAAATAAAAGATCAGAAAAAGGGCGATTTAGAAGCTTACACACAAAAATACGCCCATCTTTACTCACCATACATCTTTCCCTCATCTGACAGGATGATCTTCCTTCGGCCACATGGAGGATAGATGGCCAGGGCTTCTTGGAAGCTCTGTTCTATGTCAGGACTCCAGACCCCCTCAGCGTCGTTGTCCACAGGCTTATCAGCCGAGTCACTCATCCTCTCCATGTCCTCGGCAGGGCTCTCACTGCCGCTCCAGCTGCTGGGATCCATCTTGGCGGTTGGTTTCTCCAAGCCGAAGCCTGGACCAGACTAGGGAGAGACCTGAAATTCCCAAACAAGCAAACAGGACCCGGTCATCATTACAACGATGGAGCAACAGAGGTCTGCTTCCAGGACTACAACAAGCCAGCACTGTTAGCCGAGAGCACATTCTAACGCAGGAGCAGCCAAACGAGGCTGGACACTGCTGGGGATGTTGGTGACTCGACTGGCAGCGAAAAGCTAGATTTTTTACATTTCAAAACGTGTGATGGTCTATTAGTTAAAAATAAAGTGAAAATCAAAACACTGGCTAAGATGGATTTAAATCCCAAGTTTTCTGGCACAATATGATGTAAAGAACTCAAACGCTCAAGCTACGCAGATAAACAATATCTAGACGTCTACTGTACAAATAAAATAAAAATGTTAGAGCAGCACCGGATGAAAACAAGTGCTGGTGAACACGCTGATAAAAAAATACCTTATTGTTGTAAATTAGGGCTACATAGGGCTGGCATTGCAGCCCTAATTCAGTGTGCACAGTATCCATTTCTCAAAGGATTCCACAAATGATGTTAAAAAAAAAAAAACTGCAATCAATTGGTGCACCATTTAAATGTGCACAGCCTGCACATGGAGTGTTGTGGGCAATGGAAAGACGAAACTAAAGGTTATTTGCAACTTGTATCCTTATTACAAAATTCAACTACCGTATTTTTCGGACTATAGGTCACAGATTTTTGCTTAATTTGCATGCCTTGCGACCTATAATAATAATAATAATAATGAATTCAATTTATAACGCACTTTTCATTAGTGAAAATCTCAACGTGCTACACACATTGAATGCTACACACATTCATACACCGGTAGCGGCAGACTACCATGCAAGGTGCTTTCCAGTCCTACCGGGAGCAACTCGGGGTTAAGTGTCTTGCCCAAGGACACAACGACACATGGTGTGGGGAACCGGGATTCGAACCGCCAACCTTCCGATCGGGGGACGACTGCCATTACCACTACGCCACGGTCGCCCTTATAGAGAGGTGAGACCTGTTTGTGGATTTTTCCCCATATTTTTAGACCAAGTTTTGGCTCAGATATGACCGTTTTTCATTTTGGCAAAAAATGGTGCAGTACCACTTTTGGCCGCTAGGGTACACCCACTGACCGTTCCCACCTCATGTATCCGAAGACAGCCTCCACTGGTCGGACTGACTCTGTCGCAGCCCGGCCTCCTGCGCTGGAGCTCTGACACTTCCAGAGAGTACACCGACCGTTTCCAGCTCATGTTCATTCATTCAATTCATTCAACCTTTATTTATACAGGCTATCCTCGTTGAGTCACAGGGACTCATTTACAAGAGGGACCTGTCTCACTCACACCAAACAACCATCCACTCTCACACTCACACCTAGGGTCAATTTAGAGTCACCAATCAGCCTAACAAGCATGTTTTTTGGTCTGTGGGAGGAAACCGGAGTACCCGGAGGAAACCCACGCATGCACGGGGAGAACATGCAAACTCCACCCAGAAAAGCCCCGGACCGGGATTTGAACCGGCGACCTTCTCGCTGAGAGGCAGCAGCTCTACCAGTTGTGCCACCGTGCTGCCCATGTGTCCGAAGAAAGCCGCCTCTGGTCGTACTTACTCTGTCGCAGCCCGGCCTCCTGCTCTGGAGGTATGAACTACTGTTAGCTGTGTTGTTAGCTGTGTTTGTTAGCAAGATAAGTCAAGAACCACAGGACAGATTTTTATCAAACTTACAGAAAGTAATCACTGTATGGACATTTACAACTGAATAGCTTTATGAGATGTTTGAGATTTTTAAAAAAATCGATATTTTAGCATGTTGTTTGTTGTTAGCGGTAGCTACCTAAACGGATACTATTTAGATAAATAACTCATGATCCACAGGACAAATTTTTTTCAAACTTACAGAATGTAATTATTTGGGTTTCATTTACAAACTGTTGACCTGTATGAGACATTTGAGATAAAATTTGTTGCTTTATAGACGTAAACGTGTCGCGTTAGCTTCGGGTTATTTTCCTGCTACTATTTGTCTAAATAGCTCACAAACCACTCGGCGGATTTTCTTTCAGCTTACAGAAAGTAATTATTTGGGTTTCATTTACAAACTGTGACCTGTATGAGACATTTGAGATAAAATTCGATTTATTTATAATTTATTTTCGCAGTGCACGCGACCGTTTGGAAGACGTCAAAGCGAAACAATTTAAATCCAGCAGATTTGACCATTTCGTGAATTTATTAAGGAACGGTTAAGCTCAGGAACCCTTGTGCTATAATGTCAGCTATAATTTTTAGCAAACAAATAATTGTTTTTACCGTGTTAATCTTGTAAAGTCCTTCCGTGCTCGCTCGCTTCTGTGGCTGCCATTTTCAGCAGGGCAAATGAGGCGCTGACGCGTCGCGTAGCGGTGACGCATAATAGATGTGACTTAAATAAAGGTGCAATCTGTTTATGGATTTTTCAAATTTTTTGCCAAAAATTGGACAAAGCGACCTATAGAAAGGTGCGAGCTATCAGGCGGAAATTACGGTAATACTACAAACATGTTTTCCAAGTATAGCAGGGTCCTGTTGTGAATTGTCACACATAAATGGCTATTTAGTCATCTGATTTTGTCCTAAAATTATATTTCAAAGATAAATTAAGAAATGGACATTATACAGTATAGAGCAAATAAGTTTGAGGCACTTGAACCATTTAATACACTGTATTCACGATCACATTCTGGAGAAGGACTTGGACCTCATGTGTCTTACAGAGACTTGGCATCAGCCAGATGTGTACAGTTCTCTAAATGAGGCCTGTCCGTCTGGTTACAGTTATCTGCAGAGAGCCCGCAGCACTGGCCGCGGTGGTGGTCTGGCTGTAATCTACCGCAATAATTTAAAATTGACACATCTAGCTTCTCAGGACTTTTCCTCTTTTGAAAGTTTGGCCTTCAACTTCAAAGCCCCACTCCTGATGAACGTTATATTGATTTATAGACCTCCCAAACCGCATGTTTCATTTAACTCAGAGATGCATGACCTCCTCACCTTTTTCTGCACCTCCCCTGTGAAAACTATTTTTCTTGGCGATCTAAATATCCACATGGACAATTCCTCTTCCCCGTTGGCAACAGATTTTAAGTCTCTTCTGGACTCTCTTAATCTCACCCAACATGTGGACGTCCCTACGCACAGCAGGGGGCATACTCTGGATTTGGTGATTACAGACACTGTACTCATCAATAACTTATCTGTATATGACCTGGGTGTCTCGGACCACAGTGTCATCTCTCTGGAAGTGCCTTCAACTTCACCTGCTTCAAACCCAAAGCGACCCATCCAGTTCCGGGACTTTAAAAACATTTCCCCTGATGTTCTGTCCGCTGATCTTCACGCCCTGACCGCTGTCAATCATTCATCTGCCAATGACTCCGTTGATTACTACAACCGATCTCTCCAAGAGCTTCTGGACCTACATGCTCCCTTGAAGACAAGACTGGTGTCTTTCTCCCGTTCAGCCCCCTGGTACACTGGTGAGCTCCGCAGGATGAAGGCAACTGGCCGTGCTATCGAGAGACGTCTAAAATCATCTGGTCTCTCGGTACATAAGCAGGCATACAAAGAACATCAGAAAGCATACGCCTATTCTCTTAAAGAAGCACGCTCCAAGTATTACTCCAACATCATCAACACCTGCCCTGGTAACTCTAAACAGCTCTTCTCCACAGTAACTCATCTACTTAATCCCATTAAACAAACTTCTGAGGAATGTGTTCAAAAATGCGACCTGTTCCTTTCATCATTTAAAAACAAAATTGACACCATCAGATCTCAGCTTCACAACCTCCCTGATCTTCGTTTACCATCTACCCGTCTGCATCCTGGGTCCCTGAGCAGCTTTGATGAGGTTGTTCAGAGTGAGGTGGAGTCCATCATAAAGAAAATGAAGCCTTCATCCTGCGCCCTGGATCCCTTCCCCTCATCTCTCATAAAATCCAATCACTCTGCAATAAGCCCATTAATCACTCAAATAATAAATCAGTCTCTACAATCTGGTCATGTTCCACTGCCTCTAAAAACTGCCATCATTAGGCCTCTTCTGAAAAAATCTAATTTGGATCCCGACATTTTTTCTAATTACCGCCCAATTTCCCACCTCCCGTTTCTGTCCAAAGTGCTGGAAAAAGCAGTTGCTGCTCAGCTGCAGGACCACCTACAGCAACACTCTCTGTACGAGAAGTTTCAGTCTGGATTCAGAGCAGCTCACAGTACTGAGACTGCATTACTGAGAGTTACAAATGATATCCTCATGGCTGCTGACACTGGCTCTCCCTCCGTCCTTGTCCTCCTTGACCTCACTGCAGCCTTCGACACTGTGGACCATAATATTCTCCTCCACCGTCTTCATGTGGAGGTCGGTCTCTGTGACACTGTCCTGGACTGGTTCAAATCTTTCCTCTCCGATAGGCTGGAATGCGTTAGTCTTGGCAATGCCACTTCCCAGACAGTCGGTGTCTCCTGTGGTGTCCCTCAAGGGTCAGTTCTGGGGCCCCTGCTGTTTTCCCTTTACATGCTGCCTTTAGGTCAAATTATTAATCAGTTCAACATTTCTTTTCACTGCTATGCCGACGACACACAGCTTTACATCAGGACTGGATCATCCTCATCATCCCCATCTCCATCTTCACTCACTGCCCTCTCTGCCTGCCTGGAGGAAATAAGGGCATGGATGAATCAGAACTTTCTTCAATTAAACTGCTCCAAGACTGAGGCCATAATGATTGGCACCCCTCACCAGATACAAACATCAACTTTAACAACAATCTCCTTCTCTGGTCAAGACATCCCCCTCTCCACCTCTGTTACAAATCTTGGAATAAAAATGGACTCTCATCTTACATTTGAAACTCACATTAAGCATCTGTTTAAAACTTGCTTCTTCCATCTTCGAAACATCTCCAGACTTCGCCCATCTCTGACTTTTTCCGATGCTGAGAAACTCGTCCATGCCTTTGTCTCCTCCAGGCTCGACTACTGCAACTCCCTGTTTATTGGAATCCCTGGCAAAAACCTTCAGAAACTTCAATATATTCAAAACAGTGCAGCAAGGATTTTATTGAGAGCTCGTAAATTTGAACATATTACACCCATTCTCCATAACCTCCATTGGCTTCCTGTCACCTACAGAATTCAATACAAAACTGCTCTCATTACACATCAATGCTTACATGGAACTTCACCTGACTATCTAAAGGACATTCTTGCACCATATTCATCCACCCGGTCTCTACGATCACAGAACAGTAATCTACTTCACATTCCACGAACCAAATTAAGGACCATGGGAGACAGGGCATTCTGTGTGGCTGCCCCCCGCCTATGGAACTCCCTTCCTGACTGCCTGAGAGCTCCACAGTCACTGGTTGACTTTAAAAGCGGTTTAAAGACTTTTCTTTTTAAGCAAGCCTATTCTGCCCCCGCATGATTTTATCTTTGATCTTGGTTGATAGTATTATTGATTTTACTTGATTTTATCACTTGTTTTATTTATTTATTTATTTATTTTTTAAGCAGGCCTATTCTGCCTCCACATGATTCTGTTTTTAATCTTAGTTAATACCATTATTGATTTTATTTGATTTTATCACTTGTTTTTATTGTTGTAGCACTTTGAGATTTTTATTAATGAAAAGTGCGGTATAAATTGAATTTATTATTATTATTATTATTAAGTTGAAAACCCATTAAACATCAGGTGAACAGAGGAAACATGCAAGCACCTTCTGTTGCAGACCTTCAGTCAACGCAGATGTAGAAGCTATAAATCAATACTTTCTGAGGGAGAACTGTTCAAAGATTGAGATGAAGCAACCGTTTCCCCCTCGATTCTTTTAGCGCCGCATGGGTCAACAAACGAGGTCTAGCAAGGAAGGATTTCTGCTTCTTGTTCATGCGTCTGCTTTCTTTACTGGACAAAAAAACTACAAGGTTTTACTGGATAGTTTGTGGAAAGAAATGTGTTTTTGAAGCTTCAGATTGAACTGGAATAATTATGGATAAATGACAAATTATTGCCATCAATGTTAAAAAAAAAAAATAGAAGTGCAGAGCTTAAACACAAACATAAAAGAATGTTATTTTCTGAAAAGGATGTCCGCTGAGCAATCTTCTGCACATACTCTAACAAGTGGTTTGGGATCAATAAACTAGTACAGTTCTAATTTGACCAAACAGTCAGGAGGTATTACAGGTGCCATTATTCACACTTGTTTCAGCTGCAGTTTTCAGATCAATGCATTTGTCTTCACCGTATTTGTTTCCAATTGAGTCACACTGTGCAAACTGAAATGCTATTTAGCCTTTTTATTTATTTTTCCACCTAAACATGCCAAGTAGATGATTGCCTATTGGGCTGTGAGCCCGGCCAGGCATTCGAATGTGCAGTACTGTATTGAAGCTGAACAGGTTAAATACCTACATTTAAAAAAAGAACAATAGAAGTAATGGTACATGTATTGTATTATGGTATGAGTGACAGCATCTTGCAAAAACAGATCATTTAGCATAAAAAATTCCTATTTACCATATGCCAACTGTCAATGTAGTACCATTTTAATGCAGAAT
Organism: Garcialebias charrua; assembly: GCA_038048925.1. Taxonomy (NCBI): domain Eukaryota; kingdom Metazoa; phylum Chordata; class Actinopteri; order Cyprinodontiformes; family Rivulidae; genus Garcialebias; species Garcialebias charrua. The sequence goes on along the minus strand of JBBPBX010019952.1, from coordinate 16,791 downwards.
GTAAAAGAGTTGCGAACACTTTTCTGATATCTCTCTTAGTAATATCTTCTGGGATAACTGCTTCCTGCTCGAGCCAGATCCCATTCAAGCAGGACAAGCTGTCAGGAAGCAGGAATGGTACCATATGTTTCTTCAAACATGTCAGTTGATCAGGGGGAGGCTGGGGGATGGGAACAAGCTGCTGGGGAAAGAAAAAGAAAAAAACTCCCCGAGAGCAAAGGAGCTTGTACTGAATTCAGTTTTTGTGTTCTGTCTGCTGACGCTGCAGAACCTGAAACGGATGAGGGAGGGCAAACGTTCCCATTTCAACCACGAACTGCAGCAACTTTTTTCTAGATGAACGTTTTTATCCAATCATGCCATGACGTGTACTCGTAAAAAAATTAACTTCCAACTTTTTTTCCTTTTTTTTTCCAGAGCTAAATCCAAACAGGGCATTGATTTCAAGAAACCCACACACCGAATAAAATTTTACTTTAACAGGCATCATTAAAACATTTTAACCACTTTGTATAATCATCAAACAAGAGACAAAATTTTACCTAAAATAAAAAAGGGTTAAAATTTAATTTTAATGTGTTCATATGAGGCAGCACGGTAGTTGGTAGAGTTGCCACCACTTAGTGAGCAGGTAGCCCCACTTCAAATCCCGGTCTTTCTGTGTGGAGTTTGCATGTTCTCTCCGTGCATGCATAGGTTTTCTCCAGTTTCTTCCCACAGACCAAAAACATGCATGTTAGACTGATTGGTAACTCTAAATTGTCCCTAGGTGCAAGAAAGAGAGAATGGTTCTCATTTGTCTCTATGTGTCCCTGTGATGGACTAGAGACCTGTCCAGGGTGTCCTCCACCTCTCACACAGTGATGGCTGGACATGGGCATCAACGACCCCCGTGAACCGAAAAGAAAAAAACGTGGAAAGATAATGGATGGGTGGTGTTTTTGTGAATGTACAAGCAATCTAAAACGCTCAGTCAATTTTTATGATCAGAACAGGACGTTATGAACAAATTTGACTGCCTTGAACAAATAAAACATATACAGGTAGTCCTCGACTTACGAACGAGTTCCGTTCCTACGCACCGTTCGTAACACGAAATCACCGTAAGTTGGAGCACATACAAAAAAATTAATGTTAAAAAAAATATATTATAATATTTATAATGTTTATATTTTTAATAAATTAATAAATGTACAGTACTGTACAGTTACCAAGCACTTAGCCTATCCTAACAGTTTTTAAATATGAAGGAGTGAGTTGAATTGTGAGGAGTGTGAGTGCGAGGAGTGAATTGTGAAGGAGTGAGTTGAATTGTCTCCCTTTCACATAAAGGGAGCTAGCTCCCTTTATGTGAATGGAGCCTGCTAGGGAGGAGGGAGACAATTCAACTCACTCCTTAACTGTGTTAGGATAGGCTAAGTGCTTTGTAACTGTACAGTACTGTACATTTATTTATTTATAATAATTTTTTTTTAAAAATTTTATGAGATGCGTGACGTAAGTCCGAAACGTCGTAAGTCGAGGACTACCTGTATTGGATATGGAAACTGAAAATAATTACATAAACACTGTATCACATCAGAGCTGTCGCCTCGCGTTTCCACTTCTGCTCTTAAAAAATTATCTGTCCCTAAAAGTTCAAAGTCATGGGCAATTTCATTAAAAAAAACACAAAAATACAATTAAACGTTTTGCACTATGCATAAGTTCCTGCACTTTTGTGAACAATCCGATGTGTGAATCACTGCAGGAGTTGTATGATGCAACATGTCTTGTCTTTATCCGTGCTGAAGCTGGTAGAGTTTTTTTCGACTTTATCATAGAGTGTCCTAAGACAAAATGTGATAGATTCTTTTTTTGAATACCAAGATTATCCGACTGTATGTTCCTTTTTCCATATCTGATTGTTGGTGGCGCGGTTTTATACTGCTGCGGCTTCCGTGCGCACGTCCCTCTTCGGATGGTGCGCGCGCCAATTGCAAAACTTTGTACCTTGGTGCAAATATGCCAATAAAGATATATTCTATTCTATTCTATTCTATTAACTTTCACTGAACTGCAAAAAAAAAAAAAAAAAAAAGAGAGAGAGAGACGATCTCGCCTCATAAAGCTCTTTGTCGTGCAGTCAGGGTATTTGAAGTGATGTCTGAAGTAATTCTGTAACTGGGCAAGAGTTGGAGTACACCCTTGGAAAGATCAAAAGTTCACCACCGGGACAAAACAGAAGCAGAGAACCGAGCAATCTCATGCTCAGTCCTAAAAAATAGGGCAAGCGGTTCATCTAAACAGGATGCTTTTGGTCTGAGAGCAAAAAAATACATAAAAAAAAAATATGCATCAAATTACTGATGTGCCTGTCGCTGCTTAAAGCAACTGTCTCCTAAAATTCTGATGAGTCAAAAAGCAACGTGTCTGACCCAACAAGCCAGTCAGTTGGAAAGCACAATATTATGAAGTTGACTTAAACCTTGTGGCTGCTTACTGATAATCTAGATTATTTTATTTGTAGGATAGGATGTCATTTGTTCACTTGTTTACTGACGCGGACACAGTGTTGACTTGTTCTCTAAATGCCAACATAATAAAGTAAGAGTAGGCTAAATCCTTCGACAGAATAAATCCTTTGCATCAAATGGATTCAAAGAAACGGCGTCAACTAGATGCTTCTGCTGTGTTAAATGTGAATAACCTGGCAGTTGTCAGTAAAGATGGTCTCTTAGCGCCTCAGAATCTGGAGACTAATTATGTTTTTCAAAAGTAATGAATGTCACCCATGGAAACACTTGTGACTTAAAAATAATTGCATACTTCGGTCTTTGCAGGGTGCACACCATAGAAATGGACGTATTGGTAAGATGCCAGATAAAGATGGAACGCCATGTGAAAAATGAATGTGGTAGCTAGGCAAAGTACGACATGTGACATGGAATTATGGGGAATTACACTTACCGTGAGATTGCATAAACCACTCACCTAGCTGGAATCCGGCTCCTTAAATTAAGAGAACCCATTTCAGCCATCAGACGGAGCAGGGTAATGAAATAGCAGATGAGAGGTCTCAAATGTAATTTTCCACGTGGAGTTCTTTTGTGCTGTTATCTCAGAGGGTGCAATAATGATTCTGTGAATGACTTTTGTGCACCCCATAATGGCCCACACAAGCTAAGGCCACAATGTCCAAAACTGTAATTACCATTCAAAGCTCGTTGTAAAGACGTATCCTGGCCTTTGCATAATTATAACTGCAATGTCAAAATTATTCCTTTTATGTGTACCCAACTATGAACTTTGACAATGAGAAATGTTGTTAAAATTCCTTCTTTTTTTTAATTTTTTTTTTCATTAGAAACAAATTAATTACCTTGAGAAATGCATGTTTGTGAAATGCAGTCTTTTTCAGCAGGTCTTTTAGGGCCTTGAGATACAGTTCCATGGACAAATAAAACTATTTAAAAAATGATAGAAATTCTTTGAATTCATTTAGAGTCAAAGCAAAGTTGAGGCACGCAGACTTTTAGTTATATTTATTTCTGTTTAAACTTGTGCAGTAATTAAAAAGTGCAAAACTTTGAAAAATGTTTCTGGAAAAGAATTTAATGGATGACAGATTATTTATTTTTTTTGGAATATAACGTGTCGCTCAACTTGGCAAATATTTCACGACAATTTATCTGCATTTTTATGAATAAGTTTGAGAGAAACTATAAAAAATGAGCAAAATAAATAAGACTTGCATCAATGTCTTGTGGATACTAGAAAGCTGACTTTTTGCTGCACTGTTTGCTTATTTCATGCCTTTTTGAACACTCAGACTTAAATACAGGTCTCCATCCATCCAACCAGCAACCATCAGGCCACTGTGGGATCAATCTTGTTAAAGATTGATTTACAGGATCTGTAAAAACAGCCTTCTTTACCTGCCTCGGCCTAAAACACGTTCCAGCAACACGACCTGGACAACATCAGAAATGATGGCAGCCCAGTTTAACCAAAGGCCTTTCAGTCTGATCAACAGACAGATCGTTTACTGTAATTTTAAACAATATGTTCTTTGGGTGTTGGATTCCTGTTCTGCGTGTAATTTAAACGTGACATTTAACAGCTCGGGATATTTTCCTGTCAAAAATTTGCAGTGCATTCCAAACGGCATAAGTCCGTGTCACAGCGGCGTGGAGTGCGAGCGAAACACATAAAGCTCAGGAAATTAAAGCTGTAAATAAAGGTCTGTCAGATAAAGGATCTCCTGACAGTTATGAGAGCAGAGCAGGCCGAGGCTGGCTGCTGGCTCGTTCAAGACGCGTGTGGATGAGCGTGAAAAAACAAATCACTGAGACGCACGTGAAGGCCACCATTTGCNCCCTGTACCAATCTTTTTGCTTATTTTGCCATAAAATGGAGTCAACTTACTGTCAATTGCCAACGTACGTAACTATTTGACATGCCATGATGCAAGTCTTAATCACAACAGATGGTTTTCTTTTAAAAATATTTAAAATCTTCTGGAAACACCGCAGATTTCAAATGCCATTAAAAATATATTTTCTTACAGTGAGTGGCAAGGAGACAGCAGCATGGTTGTGCAGCGGTTTATCCAACCAGATGTGCTCTGTATCTGGTTACAAATACAGGTGGTCCTCGACTTATACGATGGAGTTCCGTTCCTACGCGGCGGCGTAAAGCGAATTTCGACGTAAGTCGGAACATATACAGTACATTTAAAATAAATAAATAAATAAATTTAATAAAATAAAATAAATCATGTACAGTACTGTACAGTTACCAAGCACTTAGCCTATCCTAACACAGTTTTTAAAGACGAAGGAGCAAGTTGAATGGTCTCCCTCCTCCCTAGCAGGCTCCATTCACATAAAGGGAGCTAGCTGGCTAACTACAGCTTGCTGTACATGGCCTACTTCCGTCCGTCCATCCAATATTTTTTTACAACGTAAAACTGCCGTCAGCTCGGTCCATCTGCCGTATTCCGTTGTAAAACCGCTGTCAACCTTTGTCCAGAGCGTTTAATCTCCGCCTGTACTGTTCACTGCTTTGCTGATTCTGCCGTGAAGCTCCGTCCAGAGCGGGTCTTTCTGTGTTTTTCCGCTGTCAAGCTACTGCTTCTGCCGTCAAAACCGGAAGGAACTCGGAACTCGGCTTTCAAAATGTTTTTTTTCAAAATAATTTATATATTTTTTTTAATGGGAGATGCGTGTCGTAATCCCGAAACGTCGTAAGTCGAGGACTACCTGTATCTCACCAGTAGCAGAAATGATGTCCCATTTTCCCCACTATACAAAACACTAGAATAATTTTATATAAATACTGTTTAACCATCCATCCTTTATTTTACTTGCTTCTTCCTTTCCGGGTCATGGGGGTCACTGGTGCCCAAATCCAGCAGTCACTGTGTGAGAGGCGGGGGACACCCTGGACATGTCTCCAGTCCATCACAGGGACACAAACAACTATTCACTCTCTCACACACACCTAAGTACAATTTAGAGTTACCAATCAGTCTAACAAGCATGTTTTTGGTCTGTGGGAGGAAACTGGAGTACTAGGCCTGTCGCGATAAACAATAAATCAATTAATCGCATGATGAATGAAAATTATCGACCAAATCTTCATTTATTGGCTTTATCGTGTCTCTTTGTCTCTCTCTTTCTACTGAAGACACTGGATGACAAAAAGCTCAGCTCTGTGCTCTTCACTGACCTCTCCCTTTCTCTTTAAAATCTGTTTTAACTGGCCAAAATCACATTTTTGGATCGTTAAAAGAAGCTAAGCTACGAGCTAAGGCCGACCTTGGGAAAAAAAACTCTGTCTTGTCAAAACTCACACAAACTCACAAAAATTCACAGTTGAAACCAGTGCCTTCGTCTAAAAAGTTGTTTCTCTGCAAAAAGAAGCTCAGAACTTGTTTACTGATGTTTTATTTAAAGCTTTGTGTGACAAATGCTATGCTAAAGAGCTCAAACCACACTGAGCGCCCTCCACTTAGAGAACTGAAGAGAGACAGCCCATGTCACGTCAAGGGGCCTCCCTCCCATTTTTCTTAAAGAGACACACTGCTCACTCCCCCACTATTCATCCCTCGGTTCAAACAGTCACTTCACTGCCATCCAGTGGTCAAAAAAGGTACTACACCCCTAAATCAACATTTCTTTAATTACTAATTATGGGAAGAAGCATTACCATTCATTGTCAAATTTCAAACAATATCATCATTTATCACAATAATTTCTGAGACAATTAATCGCCTAGCAAAATTTGTTGTCGTGACAGGCCTACGGAGAACCCGGAAAAAACCCCACACATGCATGGAGAGAACATGCAAACTCCACCCAGAAAGACCCGGGGCTAGGATTTGGACCGGCGATCTTCTTGCTGAGAGGCAACGGCTCTAACTGAGCCACATTGCCGCCCAGTTCTGTATATGTGTGGTGGTAAAAAATGAACAAATTAAACAAAATTATGTTCATTTTTTTATTTTATGGAAATGTAAGTTTCTGAATGTGCTGGTAAGGTGTTACAGGTTCACGTGGGCTTTTTATGAACATTTATTGATGTTCACCCCTTCAGGTGTTGCTGCATTTTAGTACAAGTTCTTCATGATGTAAAATGGGACAAATCTCCAACAACACCTTCTTCAAATTAAAATTAACTAAATTAATGCATCTGCTCAGCAATGTTTTTCAAAGTGGAGTAATTATCAGCAAACAATATCCTACCTGCTGTACAAATTACTCATAGAGTCATCACTTTGAAGAATAAGGTGGAAGTTCTTTCAGGGAAGATGAGCTAATGGCTAGTTAGCGAGGGCGTTGTTTTGTTGTCCTAAAGGCCGAGATACAGTGAAGCAGACTCCGTATACGCGCGTATATGCCCGTATACGCGCGTATACGGAGCCTCTGCTACAGCTCGGCTGATGTTCTCGCGTAGATTCTCGTGTTTTCGCTCCAAATTCTACGTCATTTCCTCCGTACCGTCACTTCCGATCGTCACTTCCGGTAGTTTTTCGCTCCAAACACTCGCGTTCTCCTTGTTGTAATATGAGCAGCTGAGCACGGAGTGCTTTTCCTGCAGCCCACAGCCCACCACAGCCCACCAGGGAATATATAAAACATCGCGCACCCAGGTAGGACCTGAATTCATTCATTTCATTCATCGAGTGAACGGAGGAAGAAGCGGTTACTTGACTTTAGGCAAAAAAACAAAAGAAAAGGCCCGATCAGCGATAAAAAAGAGGAATTTATTTCATTTGTGTAACATACAAAACAGTCCGGAGCCGGGGAAGTTTAGGTCAGACACCGCGCATCGCGTATGCGAATCGCGTATGCGTAGTAAAAAAATACCTTTGCGCGTACTTGCCCTGAGGGGCTACGCGGGGCTACGCTGCGTACGGGGCATACGTACGCTGCGTATTGGCGTATCGTGAGGACGCGCGAGTGTATCTCGCCCTTAAAACTCCAAATTTAAAAAGATTTCCAAAGCTCACACAAATACCATTTTTTTAAATCCTTGCATCACTTTTGCATCAGACGGTAATATTTATACATAAAGTTTTGTCAGTATTTAATCTGAAAGTTGGGTCAGTCTGTGGTTTAGTTCCAGAAATGGTCCATGTAGAACTAGTATTCCAAAACTGAACAAATGTAATATATCATAATCACACTGTACAGTGAGATTTTTAACAATTATTATTATTATTATAGTTATTGATCTTCATAGCAACATAGCACTTTTCAGATTATATCTTAGAGTTGACTAAACAAATTACAAGTTTCTGGTATATAAAGATTTGGAACATTTCAATCTTGTTTTGTCGTAAACATTTTGAACGGATAAAAACTTTAAAAAAAATGTATTATTACGTAAGCTCAGTGTCGTGATGGTATAGAAAAATATTGTGATGGTATTAAAAAATATTGTGATGGTATTAAAAAATATTGCGATGGTATAAAAAATATTGTGATGGTATTAAAAGATATTAAAAGGTATTAAATTTAACTTAAAGGGGACCAAATGTAGGATATATTTTTTTTTGTGGTTTATCTGTGGGCTATCCAGACCATTTTCAGTCAATTTTATACACAAAATAATGCTTAGATAATAAAATATCCCCTTTCTAATTCTGCCAAATTTCACTTCCGTTCTAAACGACCGGTTTATGAATAATGAGGTCTGAAAGCCACGCCCTACAAAGACCTATTTACATTAACTACGCCCTCTGTAACAGCCAGTATCTCTAATATGTTGTTATTTTAAAATTAGCTCTTTTTTATTACTCATTTGACTTACTGTTAGTGCTAGTAGCTTAAGATAACTTACCAAAAGCCCTCTGCGCGCGCCGCCATTTGCAGCTCCTTTTTTTAGCATTAGCCCACCTCCGAGGCTAATGATAGCTTTTCCTCCTCCGAGCGGGCGGTGTTAGCTCCGCTCGTTGCATGCGGCGCTTTTGGGAGCGATCGCTGCTTCAGTCCACACACAAACAAAGTTCACAGAATGTCTCCAGTTAATTTATCCGCATGAGGCAACCTTTGACCGGACCCCCGGACCTCAAAAGTCAGTAGCTCCCAGCAACTCCCGCACGCAGATGGTGTCTTCGCCGGCGGTCTGCAAAACAAAAGGCTTAAAAAAAAAAAAAAGATGCCGCGACCGGGAAGCGAACCCGTGTCCTTCGGTTGACGAGTCCAATTCACTACCTCTAGACCAACCGGGCAGTTATGCAAAAAGCAGTCTTTCATCGTATAAGAAACAATCACAACCACCTACATTTAGAACGCTGAAGTTTTGATTAGATTTTGATGAAGTGAAAGGTATTCTTAAAATAAATAAGTTGCTAATCTGAAAATATATCGATCAGTGGTGCTTGATGGTACAGACTGTCGCCCCGCGAGAGAGTGTGTGTGTGTGCACAGTTTTCTGCCGGCTGCGCGTTGGGAGCGATATTACACTAAAAATTGAACTAAAACGTAAAAATAACAATTATAAAGTATTATTATGTCGATGTATATATCTAGTCTCACCCCGATTTCTCCGAAACAAAAGGCTTTAAAAAAAAGGGGGAAAAAAAAAAGATGCCGTTGACAGGATGCGATCTCTGGTCTCCTGCGTGCCGCTCAAGTGTCGTAACCGCTCAACCAAACTGACAGTTGTGCAAAAGTAGTCCTTCATCATATAAGAAACAAGTCCAAACCGCGAGAGTGTGTGTGCACAGTTTCAACGAGACAGAGTTCATTCAAACAAGGTAATAAAACATTCTGGTTTTACTCGAGATGTGCTGCATGGCTGGAGCAGGGCAAACCCCTAGCCCCCCGGGGGCTAAATAAATGAATAAATAAATAAATAAATGACCGCCAGGTCAGCTCCTAAACCGCTAGGCAACCGTGACATCTTTTATACTCAAGTGGGTGGAGCATCACCAGGGGTTGCTAGGTGAGGGGCTGGACTCAGGTTTGAGGTGATTGGCTACGGTTTGTGACATCACAAACCGCAGGAAGTGTGAAACGAAGCGTTTTTAATCACAGACAAATAAATCTACTTAGAGTAAATAAACCACTGGGTGCATTTTTTTGGCACAAGGACTGTTTTTTTATGAAGTAAATACCCAAAGTTGAGTAAAAAAACATTAAAAAGTGAATTTTGCATGTGTGGTCCCCTTTAAGAATTTCTGTATACAGTATACCCTGTAAATGCCACCAGTATGAAGTTCTCCGTGAATTATTTCTCCAGTCTAGGACATTGATTCGGAAATGCATCTTCACAGTTCAGCAGAAATATTCAGACCCCATGGAAAAACATCTCGTGGCATCTGAGGTGAATGCTGGCAAGAAGAAGACAGGTATTTTATCGCTGAGAGTCTCTGTTCCATACACCGAGCTCATCACAAGAGGAGCTGCCCTGAGTGCCCTTAAGCCCTTTGTTATTCTGGGGTAGAGCGCAGTTAATTAGCAACAGTCTCTATAGCAACTGTGATGCAGCACAAAACAATTTCTAATTTCTGATTCTTAGACTATTGTGGTGTTTACCTGAAGGGCTTTGAATGTGCCGAGACCAGTGTTGGCTGGCATTGTGCATGTTGTCTGAAGCCAATTGTGGCTGCGTTTGAAGACACTACATCTGCATAGACAGCTTCACCAGCGCTCGTCTTAGACCCACATTGTATTTGGGAGAATATTTTTTTTAAAGTAAAGCAGCATGAGGGCACTGGCCCCTAACCAAAGGCCCCCAACTCCACACTTGCATAATTTACCTGCTGTGCAAGGCTGCATTCATTTACCCTAGAAATAGAGTTGATAAGTGAAGCAACACGCTTCTCTCAAATTGTATATTTATTCATTGAGTTATGTATTTGCACTACCCAGCAGCTAAATATCATTGTCAAATTTGTCTCGGTTACTCTTGTGCAAAACAACAAACTGAATATTATTCTATTCACTGATGAATACATACATGCTATTACTATAGAACATTTTGTTTGTTTACTATTACAAAGTAGTAGTACTATTTATCAGTACTTTATTTTGATCCAAATTCATTTTTGCGTTCAAGAAGTTAAGATGTTGTGTTTGCATTAATACATCAATATACTGTTTATTCATAATTCAATCATCTAAATGTATCTCCAATCCATATATCTGCATCCATCCATCCATATATCTGCATCCATCCATCCATATATTTTGAATAGAATTGAATATCTTTATTGACATTGCACCGAGGTACAACGGGAATATGTACGCACAGTCGTCCGGAAGAGGGACTAAGTGTACGAAGCTGCCGCTGATTATCAGTGCGGTCATCTTATTCCTTATCAGAATAATAATCTTAGATATGAAAAGGGGGAAGAACCATGAGGGTAGAAAGTGGTATTACAAAAAAGATCTTTCACATCTTGTCTATCAGGACACGATTTGAGACTAAACTCTACCAGCAGCACAATTAAAACATTTTACAAATGCATTTGAGGTAGAGGTGGTGAGATTAGTCCATGAGTCTGTTTCAGATAAGCCACAGTTCTGATGATGTTGTTCAGCCAGCAGTTCTGATAAGCTTGCACATAATGTTCTCTGGGAGGGGGGTGCGATAGATGCAGTTGTTGTCCTCGGTTACTCATGACCCAGGAGAAATTTGATAATCAGCCCATTTCCAAGGTTGTTGGGGAGTCAGATTCAGATAAGCTTGATTGTTGATTTTCCGTTGATTTTCCATCCATATATCTTCATCCATCCATATATCTACATCCATCCATATATCTTCATCCATCCATCCATCCATCCATATATCTTCATCCATCCATCCATCCATCCATCCATCCATATATGGTCATCCATCCATCCATCCATCCATCCATATAACTTCATCCATCCATATATCTACATCCATCCATATATATTCATCCATCCATCATATATCTTCATCCATCATCCATAAATCTTCATCCATCCATCCATATATCTCCATCATCCATATATCTTCATCCATCCATCCATATATCTTCATCCATCCATCCATCCATCCTCCATCCATCCATCTTCATCCATCCATCCATATATCTTCATCCATCCATCCATATATCTTCATCCATCATCCATCCATCCATATATCTTCATCCATCCATCCATCCATCCATCCATCCATATATCTTCATCCATCATCCATCCATCCATATATCTTTATCAATCCATCCATATATCTTCATCCATCCATCCATATATCTTCATCCATCCATCCATATATCTTCATACATCATACATCCATCCATCCATCTTCATCCATCATCCATCCATCCATATATCTTCATACATCCATCCATCCATATATCTTCATCCATCCATCCATCCATCCATCCATCCATCCATCTATCCATCCGTATATCTACATCCATCCATCCATCCATCTACATCCATCCATATCCATCTAGATAAATCTATATATCTATATCTATATAGTACATACGCAGATGTGCATACATACTTTGTACGTGCGTATAAAATTCTGTCTTTGGAACTGGACTTTGCGTATTTAGTTTGTAATCTGGTTCTGATAAAAATACTAACAGTTGCACCACAGTGATCACTCTGTTTCTTTTGCATGTTCTGCAAACGACATTCACTCCAAACCAGACAGTCTCTGCATGTTTTGCACTTGGATTCAAGGATGTGATACGTTCATCTACACGTCTTTTGATGTAAAGCTTTTCCTATTCTCATTCTGCTGTTTGCTCTGCCTTCTCATCAGTGGTCCAGCCCAGACCCCTCCTGTGGGAACTAAGTGGCTCTTGGTTTGCAGAGATGCCAAGGATGAGTTAGATATAATGAGCAGACCTGGCTTGCCCCTGATGGCCCAGCGCTGTGCTCCTCTGGGGCTCGTCTCATCGGGCCAAGCATGCTCTGAAACCGAGCGAGCGGACCCGATCCCCCCTGCCGGGCAGATAATGAGGAATTCTGGGATCAGCTCAGGCTCCTGAGTCACCTGCATTCACTCAAAATAGAGTGTGAGGAACTTCATTGCAGGAGAGACATCACACACCTCCAGAATAATCCCTCATTTGTTCCCTGCCATTGTCAGTGTAAGACTATTGTGTTTTTACACATCATGGTAGTGAAAAAGTCCAATTATTTTATGTCTTTCTTAAAATATGAAGCTGTTGAGAGTGTAAATAGTGTTGATGTAGTAACGATGAAGAAAGGTAGAAACCATTGTGAGTTTAGGAACATTCCAAGTTGTAAGATTAGGTTGTGACCAGTGAGATATTTTGCCATTTTGGATCACCATGGGGTCAAGATGTTCGACACAAATTTAGTTCTCTGCGCTTTATTTCATTTTCTCTCTTTTTTATTACTACTTCATGATGGAGAAACATTAAGAAACTTAGAGCTGGAAAAATACCTCTTTCAAAGATCTATCAAATTTTATCTATTGAAATAAAAAGCTGACACAAAAGTGTTTCATATTATTCGTTTGTTAATGAAAACATATATACACTTTGCCAACCAGTCCTCAGATGATCAGGTACATTCATTGTGATTCGTCTCAAAGTCAGTCACACACAATAGGTTAATTTTTTAAAACTTATTTTGCAAAACTGAAAAGTCATTCTGGCAAAAAATACTTTTTTTTTTTCAGTTGAAATATATTTTTTTAATTTATGGTAAATATCAGAGACCATTAATTCATTCACAAAAAATATATATACAGTAGTATATTTTAACATTTCAAAATAAATTCTTCATCTTCCTCTTAAAATAACGTGGGAAATGTGTTAAATTGAACTGATAAGTTATTCAATATTCAAATGACATCACGTAATCCATTCATTTTCCACACCTCCTTCTACAAACCTTTTGCAGATGCACCTTCTCTGCGAGCTGAACTGTGGAGAAGGTGCAAACATTCTGCTCAGTGTTTGGACACCATTTACTACAAACATGCTTGAACTAGACCACTTTGATTTTGATGTATGGGATTTATTTATACCACATATTTTATACATTTTAATCATCACCAATTCTATATTTCTTGCCTCTGTAGGTAATTAGTTTTCTTGTTGCTGAGCACCAGAATTGAGTTGTGTTACTTTATGATTCGTGTCAAACTCAATGGGCCCTCAAGATGATGTTTTTAATGTAAATTATTATTTTTTGCTTAAAAATACGATAAATACTTCACTTAATGAAGACTTTTTAGTTTGATTTTTCAGTATTCTGTCATTTTGATGTTGAAAGAGGAACGGCGAACGTCAAATGGGACCAATCAAATTCTTGTTGTTGAACCTGCAATGAGGAAGAAAAGATGTCTGCTATCTGACTCGAGTTAACGCATCGACTGCTGCTGACTGGACCCTTGGTTCTGGTCTCAGTCAGGCTGAGGTTCTGGACTGACTGGACCCTTTGGTGTCCCAGTCAGGCTGAGGTTCTGGACTGACTGGACCCTTGGTTCTGGTCTCAGTCAGGGTGAGGTTCTGGACTGACTGGACCTTTGGTTCTGGTCCCAGTCAGGCTGAGGTTCTGGACTGACTGGACCCTTGGTTCTGGTCTCAGTCAGGCTGAGGTTCTGGACTGACTGGACCTTTGGTTCTGGTCCCAGTCAGGCTGAGGTTCTGGACTGACTGGACCCTTGGTTCTGGTCTCAGTCAGGCTGAGGTTCTGGACTGACTGGACCTTTGGTTCTGGTCCCAGTCAGGCTGAGGTTCTGGACTGACTGGACCCTTGGTTCTGGTCTCAGTCAGGCTGAGGTTCTGGACTGACTGGACCTTTGGTTCTGGTCCCAGTCAGGCTGAGGTTCTGGACTGACTGGACCTTTGGTTCTGGTCTCAGTCAGGCTGAGGTTCTGGACTGACTGGACCCATGGTTCTGGTCCCAGTCAGACTGAGGTTCTGGACTGACTGGACCCTTGGTTCTGGTCCCAGTCAGACTGAGGTTCTGGACTGACTGGACCCATGGTTCTGGTCCCAGTCAGACTGAGGTTCTGGACTGACTGGACCCATGGTTCTGGTCCCAGTCAGACTGAGGTTCTGGACTGACTGGACCCTTGGTTCTGGTCCCAGTCAGACTGAGGTTCTGGACTGACTGGACCCTTGGTTCTGGTCTCAGTCAGGCTGAGGTTCTGGACTGACTGGACCCATGGTTCTGGTCTCAGTCAGACTGAGGTTCTGGACTGACTGGACCCATGGTTCTGGTCTCAGTCAGACTGAGGTTCTGGACTGACTGGACCCATGGTTCTGGTCTCAGTCAGACTGAGGTTCTGGACTGACTGGACCCATGGTTCTGGTCTCAGTCAGACTGAGGTTCTGGACTGACTGGACCTTTGGTTCTGGTCTCAGTCAGGCTGAGGTTCTGGACTGACTGGACCCATGGTTCTGGTCTCAGTCAGGCTGAGGTTCTGGACTGACTGGACCCATGGTTCTGGTCTCAGTCAGGCTGAGGTTCTGGACTGACTGGACCCATGGTTCTGGTCTCAGTCAGGCTGAGGTTCTGGACTGACTGGACCCATGGTTCTGGTCCCAGTCAGGCTGAGGTTCTGGACTGACTGGACCCTTGGTTCTGGTCTCAGTCAGACTGAGGTTCTGGACTGACTGGACCCTTGGTTCTGGTCTCAGTCAGACTGAGGTTCTGGACTGACTGGACCCTTGGTTCTGGTCTCAGTCAGGCTGAGGTTCTGGACTGACTGGACCCATGGTTCTGGTCTCAGTCAGACTGAGGTTCTGGACTGACTGGACCCTTGGTTCTGGTCCCAGTCAGGCTGAGGTTCTGGACTGACTGGACCCTTGGTTCTGGTCTCAGTCAGACTGAGGTTCTGGACTGACTGGACCCTTGGTTCTGGTCCCAGTCAGGCTGAGGTTCTGGACTGACTGGACCCTTGGTTCTGGTCTCAGTCAGGCTGAGGTTCTGGACTGACTGGACCTTTGGTTCTGGTCCCAGTCAGGCTGAGGTTCTGGACTGACTGGACCCATGGTTCTGGTCTCAGTCAGGCTGAGGTTCTGGACTGACTGCGCTGAGGTTCTGGACTGACTGGACCCTTGGTTCTGGTCCCAGTCAGGCTGAGGTTCTGGACTGACTGGACCCTTGGTTCTGGTCCCAGTCAGGCTGAGGTTCTGGACTGACTGGACCCATGGTTCTGGTCTCAGTCAGACTGAGGTTCTGGACTGACTGGACCCTTGGTTCTGGTCTCAGTCAGGCTGAGGTTCTGGACTGACTGGACCTTTGGTTCTGGTCCCAGTCAGGCTGAGGTTCTGGACTGACTGGACCCTTGGTTCTGGTCCCAGTCAGGCTGAGGTTCTGGACTGACTGGACCCTTGGTTCTGGTCTCAGTCAGGCTGAGGTTCTGGACTGACTGGACCCTTGGTTCTGGTCCCAGTCAGGCTGAGGTTCTGGACTGACTGGACCCTTGGTTCTGGTCCCAGTCAGGCTGAGGTTCTGGACTGACTGGACCCTTGGTTCTGGTCTCAGTCAGGCTGAGGTTCTGGACTGACTGGACCCTTGGTTCTGGTCTCAGTCAGGCTGAGGTTCTGGACTGACTGGACCCTTGGTTCTGGTCCCAGTCAGGCTGAGGTTCTGGACTGACTGGACCCTTGGTTCTGGTCCTCAGTCAGGCTGAGGTTCTGGACTGACTGGACCTTTGGTTCTATAAATCAAGTGTCACCAGCTCATGTTTGAATGTTTCTACCAGTCGGTCCAGCTGTTTCTGACTTCTCAAGTAATATACAGCTGTTCCTAATATTCATTCATTCAACCTTTATTTATGCAGGTTAATCCCATTGAGCCTCGGGGACTCATTTACAAGAGAGACCCGATATTAATACATGCAACATTAAACAGTTCATTTAAAACCTTTAAATGTGTCTTTACACGTCTGAAGAACAAACTTTCACAGAAAAAAGCTGCAGCTAACTCAACTTTTGACACTTTTGAGTTGAGTTTTGAAAAACAGTAATATTGACATTTTTGTTTCCATAAAGAAAACTGCAGGAAGAATCACTGCTCTGCATTCTTTACAGCTTAAGAGCTTAAAAACATGTTTGTTCAGGAATGAAAAGATTGATTTTTAAACATGGTGCATTTTGAGTCTTCTTGTTAGAAGAATTATATTCACACTATCACTCCAAACTTATAACAGTTCATGGAATTGAGAAAGCCTCCCGGATGGGAGTCGAAACGTCTTCTGTTACAAATAAAGTCCAGTTGATCTTGTATTGAACGCCTTTTTTGATTTATCATGTCCTGGACGACTGAGAATCTTCACCAGCATATATTCACACTACTTTGTTGTTTTTATCACTACCGGTAGTTT
>JBBPBX010019951.1:33284-43915 GCA_038048925.1 Garcialebias charrua | reverse complement strand
TGAAAACTGATGAAGAAAGGGACAAACTTCGCAAAGTTCTTCTAAAATATGAGAAATCATTCTCAACTGACTCGATGGATTGTGGGTTGACCACGCTCCACACAGTGAGCATCCCAACCCCGCCTAATGCTCCCCCTGCATTTGTCAGACAGTACAAGATTCCTCTGGCAGCACATCAACCTATCAGAGAAATCATTAATGACCTGTTAGAAAAAGGTATCATCCGATACTGTAACAGCACTTACTCTGCGCCTTTATGGCCGGTGTTAAAACCAAATGGTAAGTGGAGACTCACTATAGACTACCGAAAGCTAAACAAACAAGTTCCCTTATCCAGATGGCCTATGACGCAACTCCAACAGGAACTGCCCAAGGTCACCAATGGTAAGTACTTCTCGACCCTCGACGTCGCCTCTGGTTTTTGGACCATCCCTGTGCGCGCCGAGGACCAGTACAAACTAGCTTTCACTTTTGGTGGCCGTCAATACACCTTTAACAGGTGTCCCTTTGGCTACGCTAACTCACCTGCAGAGTTCAACATCTTCTTGAACAAAGCATGTCCAGACGCCCATGAGCGTGGGACACTGATCTACGTGGACGATGTCCTTCTGAGGCAGCCAACACTGGACTCACATTTGGCTGAGATCGACCACGTTCTGAATCAACTAACAACTGCTGGTGCTAAGATATCACTGTCAAAATGCCAATGGTGCAGAACCAAAGTGGACTACGTTGGCCTACTTGTAGGTCCAGACGGAGTACAACCACAGCTGACTCGCACCCAAGGCCTCGACAATCTCAAAGTCCCCACCAATCTCAAAGAACTACAAAGTTTTCTGGGCGTGTGTAACTACTCGAACCAATTCATCGAAAACTATGCGGACCTTGCGAAACCACTGACTGAACTCCTTAAAAAAGACGTACCATTTGTTTGGACTGACAAACAGCAACAGGCAATGGACGCTCTTATAAACAGGATCAAGTCAGCCCCTTGTTTAGTCTACCCAGACTACAACAAAGAGTTTTACTTGGAAGTGGGCTTCTCAGCTCATTGCATAAGTGCAGGTCTGTACCAGATACACGACAGAGACAAACGTGTAGTAGCCTACGCCAGCAAAACGATGGCAGGCCCCGAGTTGAGATTCTCAGACTGTGAGAAAGCTTTACTGACCACAGTGTGGGCAGTTAAACATTTCTCCAGCTACATTGGTGGACAGAAAATCATTGTGGAAACACAACACCAGCCAGTGACTTTTCTTAACAGTGAACGCATCAGAGATGGTGTGGTGACAAACTCACGTGTTGCAACGTGGCTCATGGCGCTTCAAAGTTTTAACCTAGACATACGTTATGGTCAAAACAAGAAGTCTCATCTGGGGACGGACTTGGCAATCTGCCAGAAGTGTACACAAGATGTACCAGCCACCCAGCCGCCGGTTGAGGTAAAACCCCCAGTAACTGAAGACCCGAATCACCACTTCTTTGATGACAATATCTGCAAAGATATGACAACATTGTACGTGGATGGATCTTCATTCCTCCGCGACAAAATCTGTAGGGCAGGTGTTGGAGGAGTTCTCCTCCAAGACCAAGAACAGATAACTTTCAGCTACAAATTAGGATCTCAGACTTCTCAGTACGCTGAGATTGCAGGAATCCTAATAGCTCTCCAGATGGTAGTAGAACGCTCCATCAAGACGCTAGTCATCTGCACTGACTCTAACTATGCTCGTTTGAGTTTCGCTTGTCACCTCGCTGTGTGGAAACAGAACGGTTTCCTAACAAGCGACAGAAAAGTGGTCAAACACAAAGAGCTTTTCATAGCGTGTGATCACTTGGTGACATCACACGACTTACAGATCTACTGGAAGAAAGTTCCAGGACATTCTAGAGTCCCAGGCGATGACAAGCACTACAATGACATTGCAGATTCCTTAGCCAAAGAAGGAGCCGACGAAGGTCCTCTATGGTCCTTCGACCCCTCCTGGTTAATCAAGACTCTGCCAACACAACCTTCAGTCAGGGTTATGGCAGTCACACGTGCACAGGCCGCAGCCAGACCTGCTGACAACGCAGTCTCTGTACGACCCGCACTGACTGACCCAGACATCATCCAACTACAGAAGTCGGATCCTGCTATCAACTCCATGATACTGTACCTGACTGATCCGGAGAAAAACACTCCGTCTAAAGACGAACTGGATTCCGATCCAGACCTTAAAGTCCTTTATCAGCTGCGCAAACAGCTAAAACTAATCAAAGGCATCCTAACTTTCGCTCATGGACCAACGTCCTCACCTGTGTTCGTGGTTCCCCATGACCAAAGGGGGGTGATGTTAGTTCATGCCCATGATCTCCCGTCCGCAGGACACAAAGGAGATAAAGCCACGCTGACGGCATTAAAACAAATTGCCTATTGGCCTGGAATGAAAAAGGATGTCAAGGACTACATTGAAGGGTGCGTGGTCTGTGGCCAGTTTCAGCCAACCAGACCACTTCACAGAGCACCACTGCAAAGCAGAGGCATTGCATTCCCATGGTCTGACCTCCAGATCGACTGGGTTGGACCACTCACTAAGAGCTCTAGAGGAAATAAATATTTTCTCACGGTAACCTGTGCATTCACCAAATGGGTAGAATGCCTACCAGCTCCTAACGACACAGCACAAACCACTGCTATGTTGTTAATGAATCATATATTCTCAAGGTTTGGACTTCCCCTTCGGGTGAACTCAGACCAAGGTACACACTTCACAGGTGAAGTGATGAAAGAACTGTGGAAGACGCTAGGCGTCAAGGCCAACTTTCATGTCGGCTACCACCCACAGGCTTCAGGCCAAGTAGAGAGAGCAAACAGAACTGTGGTGAGTATTTTGAAGAAATACGTGGCTGCAAACCACAAGGACTGGGACGTGAAACTCCCTCTGGTCCTCATGGCCATAAGAGCCACTCCACACACATCAACTGGCATCTCTCCCTTCGAGATGATGACCGGTCGACAAATGACTCTCCCTCTACACCTGTTGTACCAACCAGGCGACGCCGCCATGGCGACAGCCTACACTACACAACAATACATGAAAGATTTGAATGTACACCTCAGAAACACTTTTGCTTTCGCCCAGAAAAACCTGGAAAAATCTGCTGAAGGACGTAAGGCGTACTATGACCAAAAGGCCTCTCACAATGAACTCCAAGTGGGAGACAGAGTCTGGTACTATACGTTCGCCCCAGCAACCGGGAAAGGAGGGTCCGAGACCGGAACTCTCGCCCGCAAACTGATGCCCAGGTGGACTGGACCTCATCTGATAACAGACAAAGTGTCCTCAGTCGTCTACGAAATCAAAATCAGCAAAGGCCGCAAAGAGCCAATTGCTAAATGGGTACATCGAAATCAGATCAAACCTTACAAGGCGTTCAATGACTCCACAAAAGACAAAGATCTCACAAACTCACCGACTTCATGGGATAATAAGGTCGTCCAAACACAAGTTAGTAAATAAACTAATCAGGTTTAAACTACCGTATTTTCCACCCTATAAGTCGCATTGTCCAATTTGAACTTAGAAACGCTAAGCCTAAAACCCACAACAAAAAACTAACCTTAACAACCGTTTAAATCCACGAGATTTAATTTGACCTCGGTCATAAAGTTGAGACCTGTTTTTCTTGTGTGTTGCACTTTGGAATCTGACGACAAGAGTGTGTCGAAGCAGTGAAACGTTGTTTCCTTGTTGTTTAGTCATTACTGTTGTCATTAGTTGAGATATTGTTTGGTTCTGAACACTCCCAGCCAAAAAGGTTTTGTATTAACATTGGTTAATGAATGATATGGATTTAACTATGCCAACATGCAGTTCGTTTTGTTAAATCTCAATCGTCGAAGAGTCAATGTAGTTTAAAGCTACTCAAGGTACCATAAACTACACTGGTCTCACAATTTCTAAATTGAACCGATTCGATCGTTTCTATTCTAGATTGTCTATTCATTTTGATGAGTCTCGCCATAGACTTCAAAATTTATTAGGAATACCAAATCCTACGTCGTTCGTCTAAAAGACAACAGACATTTAGATCAAACTATATTTCATTTTTCTATTTTAGTTTAACCTAAACTAAGTAATGAATGGAGGAATAGTTTGGAATTAGAGGCCTTCGTTACAGAAGCCCTCCAAAATTTTATAGGTACAGATCCCTATATCTAATTTTACAGAATTGATCCACCCCTTAATTGGTAATTGTAGCTGATCTAAACCATGATAGCTTACATACCAGGTGCATATAGGTAAGGCTTAATGTAAAATCCCAATCATAAGCCCACCTAAAAACCACATAATTGCATGACACATAGAACCAGAGTGGCACTGACTGGAAACCAACCAGCCAACAACCTTCGATGTGGGGACCTGCAGCTCCAACGCTTGGTCTTCAACCTTCATCCAAGGGTCGCCTCCTCTGCGTCAATCGAGGGATCCCCTCTACATGCTGATTATGAAAACAATTGTTGCTGATCAATCAACAAAACTAATCGTTGTGGAATTACTGCTGTGGAATTACCGCTGTAAGACTTTGTTTTCCAAAGGATCACAGACTTTGTTTTCCAAGAGTTAACAGACTCAGTTTTCCAAGGGATTAAAAGCTTTTCGCAATGGGATTACCTCCGAACAGTATGGAATTTCCAAAAACTTTATGGGATTATAATTTTGATTTTTCTTTTCCACTTGCTGGATTACTTCAAGATCAGAGACAGTTCAAGGTTTCCTTTCGTGTTGGACCCCATCCCCAAGGACTGGCGATGGCTTCCAAAAGGGGGGAGATGTAGTGGGCATGACCGTGTCCACTTTGATACACCTGTGTACTTTTGAACTGTTCCAGAGATGACCTTTACTGACCTCTCAGTAAAGCAAGACATTTACCACAAAATCATTCCATTAGTTGTAATCTGAGAATATAGTCACCAAAAGAGACTATTTCTATCTTTGATTTTAGGCTGATGTGATCAAAAGAATAACTTTTGTCATTTTCATGATATATGTTATATGCTGTTATTCTTTTAATATGGAGTATTACTGTGTTCACTGCTGTGTTAAAGTTGAAGTCTCGGGTCAGAGAGACCCGACGGTTTTGTTTAGAAAGTCAGAAGACAGTTAATCCGTTGTTTTTCAGGAGAAGGGCTCCAGCTTTCTCTGTTTTTTTTTCTAAACATTTTCCTCTGCTGCTGGCTGTAACCTTGGGTCGTGATAACACAAGTCTCACTCCTCTCATGATCTTTTTTTTAAGTTCTAACTTTTGCTGAAACGCTTCAGAGTTTCTGGGAACTTCAAAGAGACATGAAGACGTCCCAAAGAGCTGAATGAATGCCTGTCACCCGCCAAGGACAGTCATTCAGCTAAGGACTAAATAACATGCTGTTATGAGTCCACTTCGAACAAGCGTAAGCTCAAAACTTTGTTTATTCCTTCATGGAATAGTTATCTTGAAGTCAGAGGCCAGGAGCTGACGCATTTTCTGATGACCAACGCGAAACCAGGAGACGTTGGAAGGTAAACGAATAACCTGCTCGGAGGTACTGGTTCCCACAAGGACCCGTGCATCTGAAAAGCTACAAGGTCTTCTCTCTTACCGGGCTGTCGTCAAAAGGTAAAGAGCTGTTTACAAACGTACCTGGGGTTTAGCAGAAGTCGGACGGAAAGTGTCACTTTTGGTAACATGCTCACGATAATTTCCTTTAAACCATCTCTCCATCTTTCCTCCTATTCTTTTCCCTGAATTCTAAGCTGGAAACTATTTAAGCTAAAGAGCCCTCAGACTAAATATGTTTAACACCCTATATTTAGGTCTGTTGTGTTGTAATTCAAGTGTGCTGACGTATTAAATTGAAAGAAAGTGAAATCATGTCAATCAAGTGTAATGGTGTTAATTTAGTGATTTATTTTAAATAAATGGTAGTGTCTTTGGCATACCAACTAAGTTAACGTGTCCATTGTCACTCTATGGCTTTATTTATTTATCCATCATAAAGATCACAGAAATATTGGGTAAACTGAAAAAGAAAAGAATCCGTGAAATTACTATTCAATCTGAATAAGTAAATTAATTAAGGATAAAGAGGTCAGCTTAATACTGACCCCTGTTAAAATCCTTTAGTTACATCTGGGTGGCCCTATATGTGTTTAAAGACACAATATATGGTCTCCCTCATGTTTCCTTCAGGAGTATAACTGAACATTTGGCACACAACACATGTAATGAAGCCAGAAGTCATATTGATCCAAGCTAGTAAGAGCCAACAGATCTTAATACACTGATAAAACCCAGAAGTCCTGAAAAATAAAGACCACGGTGGTATAAGTTAAAGGTTAAGATGATTAAGTGATGTGGATCTGATGCAGGCAGAGTCTCAGTGGTGATATGGTCTCAGGTTTTGTGTGCGTTGGAAGTTAGCAACTTGCTAGTCCCACCACGATGAAGTCTCACCATGATGTAGTACCACAAGACTTGCTCCGCACAAAACTGGGACCCTCTGATTTGAAGTGCTGTATGACTTACTTTGAGAAGCTCCTGACATCTGTGATGACAAATGCGTTCTGAATGAACATGGTGAGCAACTTCAGTGGACACTGAAGCTGTCAAAACGATTGCTCCCATGTAGCATAGAGGCAAATCCGGGAAATGGAGGATCACTCCTCCCACACCACAGGTCTTCAAAAGACAGTTGTTGATGCTTGTATTTGAAAAGCCAACACCTTTGTGAAAACGTGACCAAAACTAATGCGGATAAAACAGCCCACACTCCCCATTTTCCTCGACCGTGGACACCAAGTACTAGAAGTCCTGCACCTTTGTGACCTCTGCTCCTTGTAGCCTCACTGCTCCACCGGCCTTCCTCTCATTCACACACATGTATGTCATGTTTTTACCCCTCACAGCCAGTCATGTTTATGTTTGTTGTTCCTGACAAGCTCTGCCTGCTCCTGTCTCTCACTCACCTAGCAATCAAGCTCATGCTCTACACCTGTTCACCTCCAACTTAAGCTCCCAGTCACTCAGTCAGGGCTAGATTCTCTAACCTTTCACAAGCAGTAGAAATCCAGCATACCAGATCTTGACCCTTGCCTTGCCACAACTCCTTGCCTGTTTTTGACTCCTCGCCTTGCCTAAACCTTGTTACGAAACCGCTTCTCTCCCCAGCTCGTTCTTATCTTTTCACTGCTTACTGGAGAGTAGGGCCGCAACTATAAGTGCGTGATGAAAAGAAAAAGAGAAAAAAAAAGAAACAAAACTGGCACCTGACGGGACATACACAGTGAGGTTTGGGGCTTACCTTTTAGATGTCCGATCAGTCTCTCCATCAGCTGACATCCTTAAAGCCTGTGTACAGCACCTGTGTACAGCACCTGTTTGAGCGGACGTGGGCATTTCTACCTTTCTACCTTTCTGTGATTTAGTTTTAGAGCAACTGTCTTTTCTGACTGCGTTGTGGATCTGCAGATGTTACACGTTGCCGGTCAAAGCAGTTGGCCGCTTGTCCTGAGCCTGGTTCTGCTAAAGGTTTCTTCCTTCTAAAAGGGAGTTTTTTCCTTTCCACTGATGCCACTGTGCTTGCTCAGGATAAGAGACCATAGCAAAGCCAATATTTGACTTGTTTGCTGGATTCATAAAACTTTACTAGTCTAACCGGAATTTTAGTAGTGGAGGCTGCTAGCTCCCGCTAGCTCCAGCACGAATTTAGCTTAGAGAACCACATAGCTGCATTTATTATTCACTTACCTGCTGCCCTTGTCATCTTCCTGTGTCCTCTGGACTGTTCTGGATTCCCTCCTTCAAGGTATGCTCATTCAAGTTACCTCTCTCTATTTCTTGTATATCTTTCTCGGAGCCGTGGGCCTGCTGTTAGCGGCTAGCTCCGTGTTAGCTTCCACTAACTCGACAATGTTGACATACTCCGCTTCGGAGTTGTTTGAACTTAACAACTGCTCCATTCCTCCTTCTGTTTCCACCATAAAACAACTGGGACTTATGCGTAGACCTCGTTACATCCATAGAAGCTCTCAGAAGAAAACAGTTTATTTCAGGCAAACGAACTCTGACTCGATTGCTACTGTCTGGACTGAGAGACGTCATCAGAGCACTGCGTCTGTAGTCCCTTGTAGTTCACAGTGCACGAAGTGGCAAGGAAAACGTGGAGTGGACTTCAGTCTGCTTAAACCGGTTCAAAAAGCTCCTATTCCAACTGGTATTAAATTAGAACTTTTCAATGTGCAGTCACTATCCAACAAATCATGTTTAATTCATGATCACATTCTGGAGAAGAACTTAGACCTCATGTGTCTTACAGAAACTTGGCATAAACCGGATGTGTTCAGTTCTCTGAACGAAGCGTGTCCCTCTGGATACAGTTATCTGCAGAGAGCCCGCAGCACTGGCCGTGGTGGTGGTCTGGCTGTAATCTACCGCAATAATTTAAAATTGTCTCATCTGGTTTCTCAGGACTTTTCTTCTTTTGAATGTCTGGCCTTCAGCTTCAAAGCCCCACTTCTGATGAATGTTATATTAATTTATAGGCCTCCCAAACCACATGTTTCATTTAACTCAGAGATGCATGACCTCCTCACTTTTTTCTGCACCTCCCCTGTGAAGACCATTTTTCTTGGCGACTTAAATATCCACATGGACAATTCCTCTTCACCTCTGGCAACAGATTTTAAGTCTCTTCTGGACTCTCTTAATCTCACTCAACACGTTGACGCCCCTACGCACAGCAGGGGGCATACTCTGGATTTGGTGATTACAGACACTGTACTCATCAATAACTTATCTGTATATGACCTGGGTGTCTCAGACCACAGGGTCATCTCCCTGGAAGTGCCTTCTTCTTCGCCTGCTTCAAACCCAAAACGACCTATCCAGTTCCGTGACTTTAAAAACATTTCCCCTGATGTTCTGTCTACTGATCTTCACGCCCTGACCGCTGTCAATCATTCATCTGCAGATGACTCTGTGGATTACTACAACCGATCTCTCCAAGAGCTTCTGGACCTACATGCTCCCTTGAAGACAAGGCTGGTGTCTTTCTCCCGTTCAGCCCCCTGGTACACTGGTGAGCTGCGCAAGATGAAGGCAACTGGCCGTGCTATTGAGAGACGTGTAAAATCATCTGGTCTCTCTGTACATAAGCAGGCATATAAAGAACATCAGAAAGCGTACGCCTATTCTCTTAAAGAAGCACGCTCCAAATATTATTCCAACATCATCAACACCTGCCCTGGAAACTCTAAACAGCTCTTCTCCACAATAACTCATCTGCTTAATCCCATTAAACAAACTCCTGAGGACTCTGCTCAAAAATGTGACCTGTTCCTTTCATAATTTAAAAACAAAGTTGACACTATCAGATCTCAGCTCCACAACCTCCCTGTTCTCAGTGTGCCATCTACCCGTCTGCATTCTGGGTCCTTGAGCAGCTTTGATAAAGTTGTTCAGAGTGAAGTGGACGCCATCATCAAGAAAATGAAGCCTTCATCCTACGCCCTGGATCCTTTCCCCTCGTCTCCCATGAAATCCAATCACTTTGCAATAAGCCAATTAATCACTCAAATAATAAATCAGTCTCTACAATCTGGTCATGTTCCACTGCCTCTAAAAACTGCCATCATTAGGCCTCTTCTGAAAAAATCCAATTTGGATCCCGACATTTTTTCTAATTACCGCCCAATTTCACACCTCCCTTTTCTGTCTAAAGTGCTGGAAAAAGCAGTTGCTGCTCAGCTGCAGGACCACCTACAGCAACACTCCCTGTATGAGAAGTTCCAGTCTGGATTCAGGGCAGCTCACAGTACTGAGACTGCATTGCTGAGAGTTACCAATGATGTCCTCATGGCTGCTGACACTGGTTCTCCCTCCATCCTTGTCCTCCTTGACCTCACTGCAGCTTTCGACACTGTGGACCATAGTATCCTCCTCCACCGTCTTCATGTGGAGGTCGGTCTCTGTGACACTGTCCTGGACTGGTTCAAATCTTTCCTCTCCGATAGGCTGGAATGTGTTAGTCTTGGCAACGCCACGTCCCAGACAGTCTGTGTCTCCTGTGGTGTCCCTCAGGGGTCAGTTCTGGGGCCCCTGCTGTTTTCCCTTTACATGCTGCCTTTAGGTCAAATTATTAATCAGTTCAACATTTCTTTTCACTGTTATGCCGACGATACACAGCTTTACATCAGGACTGGAGCCTCCTCATCTTCCCCATTGTCATCTCCATCTTCACTCACTGCCCTCTCTGCCTGCCTGGAGGAAATAAGGGCATGGATGAATCAGAACTTTCTTCAATTAAACTGCTCCAAGACTGAGGCCATACTGATTGGCACCCCTCACCAGGTACAAACATCTACTATAACAACAATTTCCTTTTCTGGACAAGACATCCCCCTCTCCACCTCTGTTACAAATCTTGGAATAAAAATGGACTCTCATCTTACATTTGAAAATCACATTAAGCTTCTGTTTAAAACTTGCTTCTTCCATCTTCGAAACATCTCCAGACTTCGCCCATCCCTAACTTTTTCTGATGCTGAGAAGCTCGTCCATGCTTTTGTCTCCTCCAGGCTCGACTACTGCAACTCCCTGTTTATTGGAAT
>JBBPBX010019951.1:11784-28984 GCA_038048925.1 Garcialebias charrua | reverse complement strand
TTCAGAAGCTTCAATATATTCAAAACAGTGCAGCAAGGATTTTGTTGAGAGTTCGTAAATTTGAACATATTACACCCATTCTCCATAACCTTCATTGGCTTCCTGTCGCCTACAGAATTCAGTACAAAACTGCTCTCATTACACATCAATGCTTACACGGAACTTCACCAGATTATCTAAAGGACATTCTTGCACCATACTCATCCACCCGGTCTCTACGGTCACAGAACAGTCATCTACTTCACATTCCGAGAACCAAATTAAGGACAATGGGAGACCGGGCTTTCGGTGTGGCTGCCCCCCGCCTGTGGAACTCTCTTCCTGACTGCCTAAGAGTTCCACAGTCACTGATGATTCTATCTTTGATCTTAGTTGATACCGTTATTGATTTAACTTGTTTTATTACTTGTTTTATTGACATTTAATTCTGTTGCACTTTGTAGCACTTTGAGATTTTCATTAATGAAAAGTGCGTTATAAATTGAATTCATTAATATTATTGTTATCTCCCAGTTCTGGACCTCAAGTCCTTTTAATCTGCTCTGCTGCAGTAGCTCACTCTACAGGAGTGACATCACTGGCTTCAGTGTGACTAAAGCTTCAGCCTCAACATCAAGACAGAAGGTTAGTGAAAACCCCAATATCCACCTACACGTCTAAGTCACTAACTCTTCTGTCTTGACAGATTGGACCCGACCAGGACCCAGACCTCCACCAGAGATTTCCCACCATTCAGAAATAAACTGTTTAACCACTCTTGGCCTTGGTGTTTTCTGATCCAAACCTGGTTCTTGTCAATGTACTCTGTCTCACTAAGGCTGACTTTCATTCCTCTTCTTTCAAGTGCCTCTCCAAAGATCACTTCCACCTGTTCCTTGTTTGCACCATAGTTCAAAATGTCATCTGCATACATCATAGTACATGGGAATTCCTACCTGACCTCATCTGTTATGCCCTTTTTCCACTTGCTGGCACGGGTCGGTTATTGCATAATATATGCGTGCCAGACACGCGCTGGACGCCATTTCCACCAGACTTACGAGCCGCGCCGCACCAGAATTTTGGACGCATTTCTTGGCAGGGTCCAACCGCGCTGTATGCGAGCCGTCTTTCACGTCAGAAACACTGTCGTCACTGATTGGCCGGGGGGAGGAATCTGTGTGGAGGAGTTATTTTGGGTCTTTTCATAACAACTGATCCGCCATCTTGTACATTTGCCCCGCATCTCACCGAAGCTTACCTGTTCGTGTAGTTGTAGTTCGAAAAAAAAAGACAAATCATGTCCAAACTGTAGTCTAATGCAGAGGTGCAGGCATTTTTGTGCTTGGTTGGTGACGAGAAGATCCAAAAGCGAGCTGGATGGATTGATTAGAAATGATCGCCCAGCTAATATCGGTAGCTTTTGGACACACACACAGCCACAATAGTTGAAGGAATTATTGAAGATGGTGAGTGTTTTCTAACTTTAAACATATTTTAAGTTACTCATCTCATCTGTTCTGAACATATTTTTAACTAACAAAACAGGTTGACAACATAATAGGACAACATCGATGCTATGAAGTTAAGCTAATTAGCATAAATGCTAACTGTTCTCCGCTCTGTTTCTCACTGCATTTTATCCAGAACGTATTCAGCACGTGACGGTTCATCTCTAAACTCCACATTAAACCCTCCAAGCCACCTGGCTTCTGCCCTTCAGCGGAGTCTACACCGATGGTTGACAGATCTCTGTCGCAACAGGCAAGGTTACTCAGCTGCACCTCACAGATCAGCACAACGCTACAGTCTTCTGTGCTTTGTAAGAACAGACAACATATTCCAAATCAATTTATGCGTGCCAGTAAGGATTTGCTGTTATTTTATTTTAATGTAAAACAATAAAATGTTGAATAAATAGTGAATATGCACCACATGTTGAACTTGTGGGTTGAAATTATGTGCACAGGGTCCCAGACGATGATAAAATGTAAAAGAAAAACAGTAAAAAGATCTAAGATATGAACAAAGAAAAACATAAACTAAAAACCATCTACTAATAATACGCTAATTGCTTTAAAACAATAATAACAATACGTCAAACAGCAACATGAACTTGAGTTTTTGTGCAGCCTTATTAATATATAACCAGGATCATTGCTGTGAAAAATCACATCATGTTGCCGCTGATCTGTTTCATGCTCATCAGTTCGCACAGACTCATGTCCGTGCTGCTGTTCAGTGTACTGTATTGTGTTAATTGTTTTTATGCTTTTAGTGCTTATCATATTTTTAGTTTATAGTACATATCTAAATCTTATTACTGTTTTTCTTTTACTTTTTACTGTTGGATGTAACTGGGACTCAGTCTACATAATTTCGTTCCACCTCAGCTGTGAATGACAATAAAGAATATTTGTATCTGTGTAATACAAAGTACCTTCTGATTCATATATCCATTGTTATTTTATTGTTTTCATTATTTATACAGTAAAACAGTTGAGCTGGTTTAACTAGCTCCAAGCTCTACAGAAAAAAACTGTAGCAGCAATGTTCTTTGTTTTATGCTTATTTAAAAACAGTATCTAGACTGATTAACCATGCTTTTCTTCTTTTACAGGCAAGAGAAAATAGTCACCAGAATTGAACAACCTATGTCTTCTTCAGGATGAAGCCCGTGAGACAACGGAAAACAAAACATTAGGTGGATGCAGTATTTTTATTTTTGTACATTTGTGGGATGTAATTATGTGCACAGGGTCCCAGTTACAGACAATGATAAAAATTTAAAAGATTATTAATATCTAACCAGGAGAATCACTGTGAAAAATTACATCATGTTGATGCTGATCTGTTTCATGTTGCTGTGTTCATTCATCTTTTCGCACAGACTCATGTCCGTGCTGCTGTTCAGCATATTGTGTTCATTGTTTTAGTTCTTATCATATTTTTGTTGATTTGGTGTATGCATTTTTTTTTAAAAACAGTATTTAGACTGGATTAACCCCTTTTTTCTTCTTTTCCAGTCAAGAGAAAAAGAAAAGAGTCCAGTAAAGAAAAGTCTGTTCCCTTTCAGTCTGGTCTCTCGGTGTAACATATTGCTATGGGAATTGCACCCCCGCGCGATTACCTGAAAGAATATACTCACGCCTTTACGGCTAGGGGCGTCACCGCCGTGCCAGAGGCCCTGCCCTCTGGGTACTTAAGCGGCTGACGCCCCTCCAGCTTTCTCTTTTTTGCCCTTCACCTCGCTAAACCTGAACTACCTCTTCGCGGGACTTCTCTGCTGATTCATCGCTCAACTTGAGGTGAGCTTGCTCCTTGCACAGAGCGCACAGAGAATTATTCCTGCGTAATGCCGGACTAGTGAAAGCTAGTCTGGCACATTTTCTCTTAACCCCGAATTATTTTTCTCCTCTCTCTACAGATTGCTTCGCTCGACTGCGCTAACTACGCCACAAGAAAAAGCTAACTTGCTAACTCCTAGCAGCTAGCCAGTGAAAGCGACGCGACGGAGGAGACATTTCAAGGAAAAAGAAAAAGGATTCTGGAAGGACTCGCTCGCCTCATCTCGGACATGCCTCCGGAGAAAGGAAAGCGAAAGACAACACTTCCGAGAAAAACCAGTGGGACGGCGTGCCCAACTTTGCGTGCCTGTCCCAACGGATGCGGCTTCTCCCTCGCGGCGACGGACACCCATGAGGCCTGTCCAGTCTGCCTGGGAATGCTACATGCAAAAAAGGCGCTGGATATGCCCGACTTTTGCCCACACTGCAGCCTAATGTTGGATGCGGTGCTGCGGCACCGGGTTGACCTTGTCGCCAAAGCCATGGGCGCTTCAGCAGTACCAGCGGTCCCAGACACCACAGAGCCTCTCACTTCCACGCCAGAGCTCAAGAACATGGCTCTGGACGACCGCGCACGAGCCGCATGGGGCGACAGCCCTGACGTGTTGGCTCTTATGGTGGACTTAACAGTCGAGTTCGACACCCGAGGCATGATGAACGAGGACGAGATCTCGATTTCAGCCTCGAGCGAATTTTCAGCGGAGGACGCGGGCGTCAAACTGGAGGATCAGGGAGAAGAGGTCTCCCAGACCCCGGTACCTGTGCTCCCAGAAACTGACTTTTCCATCCCTGCTCTGTTCGACCTGTGCCACAGAGCAGCGGACGCGCTACATCCCATGGCCCGAACCTCCACCTCGCCAACAGGTCACGAGGCTGCAGGAAACTATTTTTACTCCAAGCAGCAGGCCGCCACGAGGCAAAGGATGCCCGTGTTCCCGGACTTCCTCACAGAACTAACTCGCACCTGGGCTCAGCCGAGAGCCTCTATGCTCCTTCCCCTCTCACAGTTCCTCGACGTGGACAGGATGGATGAGGTGGGAATAGCTAATGTACCTCAGATTGAGGACACACTAGCTTCTCACCTGGCTCCTAAGTCATCCGGGACAAAACCAACTCTCCCCAGCAAGGCTTGTCGAGCTTCAGCGTCTCTACTTGAGACGTGCTACAGAGGTCAGGGACTTGCGGCGCGTGCCATGAACACGTCCGAGTTGATGTAGGTGTAGTAATATAGGATGGGGTCAGTTTACTGACTTACCTATATTTTAGATGTATAAATTGGCAGGGTTTAGACTGACACAAAAATACATCAATAATTAAACGAGTTCTCTCTTTTTCAGCTTAATACCAATAATTCTATACCTTGACCAGATGTAATTCACAGGAAACGTTAAACTTATGTTGGCACAGCAGGACTGGACCATTTATTTAACATAATTGTAAATTACATCACACATTTGTACATGATTGGTTGATTATTTTTCCTATAATTAACTTCAGCACAGATGAAATACGCGTCCGTAATTTCATAGGAACAACAGAATAAAGTCATGGGTTTTAATAACTTATATCTCTGCTGGCACAATAACTTAAAGTTTAGTTACTTAAAGTAAGAAAGTTTCAGAGTAGAGAAAATGGAGGAGGAAGAAAATGGAGGATGAGGAGAGGTATTATCTTGACGTGTTTTAACCAGAAACATGGCAGCTCTCCGGCCGATCTCGGCTACACG
Source organism: Garcialebias charrua (assembly GCA_038048925.1). Classification (NCBI taxonomy): domain Eukaryota; kingdom Metazoa; phylum Chordata; class Actinopteri; order Cyprinodontiformes; family Rivulidae; genus Garcialebias; species Garcialebias charrua. Next base: position 23,932 of record JBBPBX010019951.1, on the reverse strand, counting down.
TTGGTACCCTTGGTAAAGCGTATGACGACTTGTTACCTCGTGAAGATGGTCAGTCCCCAGTTGGTCCAACTGGCCAGTTCGTTTACCATTCTCAGCGTCTCCAGACGTCTGCCTTGACTCGAACCGAAAGTAACGGCAGTTCCTGGTTTGGCTTTTCAAGATAAGAGCTTCCTTTGAAGGAATCTCACTAAAAGAGAGCTTTTTCAGCTGTTGAAGATGACTTATAACTTGGCATGTTATAAGTCTTTAACTGAATGACGTGGTCATTAGCGTGTTGACCAGACGATCATCAGTTCTTTGGAGAAGACCATGGTTTGAGGCTTACTCCAGCAGACTCTGATGCTCAGACAGGAGGTGTCTTCTTAAGAAGAAAGTGTGAGCAGCGTTACGTTCAATTCTCTCGCTTGCTTGTTTTGCCAGTGAGAGAGAGACGGAACGCATGAAGGTCAGCTTAGAAGAACAGATAGACTTTGTTTTTAAGAAGTCGTTTAGAATGAAGAGAGAGAACAGATTAGACTGGAGCCAGCTTCATAAAACAACTGATTAAAACTGCATTCTAACTTCTAACAAAACTGAGGAGTTCAGTCTGACATTAATTCACTTTCAACGTTTGATTCATCATATGAAGAAGTGATTATTATTTTGAAATAACATTGGATTCAATAATGCTTGTACAAGTAACACAAGGTTATTCATTAACACAAAACAGAGGAATAAGAGAGTCTCTTATGACATTGTGTTTTGATTCAAAATAATGTAATAAAATAGTGTCAATGTCTTTTTTTCTGAGAGTATCAGTGAAAAGGTGTCACTGGGACATATCAAAGAGATGAAGGTGTATTAGAGAACCCCGTCTGGTTCACTACATAGGCTTACCTAGCTGAAAAACTCCAACAGCTCCAGGTAACAACGGACAAGCAGGCTGCCGCCGACTGGCTGGATGAAGCCTGCAGGGCAACAGACTTTGTACTCCGCATGATGGGGACAGCGGCTGTTTCTCAGGGCAGAGGCATGGCGGAAGTGGTCATTGCGATTCGCCACCTGTGGATGACTTTAAAGTGAAACTAAACCCAGGTTGAGACGGTAACTCCTCCTTCCAAAATCTCCCTGAAAATGGGCATGTCGAGAGACAAGGAGGGGTGGAGGTAGAGTTGTGCTTTTGTTCACGCCTCCACCTGCAACAACCTAAAACAAATTAAACCTCTAGCCAACAACATACACCAAGCAACAACAAAGAATAAACATGTAGATGTATTTATCCATTCCACCCATTCCATCCAAAACCAAAGGCCTAAAAAAATGAAAATGAAAAGAAAAATAAAACCGCTTGTCAGGAGTGAAATGCAGCACTTCCATATAAGGTATGCACTTCTCATCTCTGCAGGGGATTGGCTCTGCTTGAACCACCTGTGTGACATCACACATGAGCAGACATGTCACACATGAGCGTTTGCACAAATAAGAAAATTAAGGTGTAATCCACCAGTTCAACCCATAGAACTACCGTAAACACATTTTTAGACCAAATATTGCCAAATATTGCCAATTTACACAGATATGCACAATTATGTGAGAATAAACACAGCCATAGTGCTAGATAACATTTTAAACACATTCTAGGGAGTTTATCAGCTAAAAAAAGTTAATTTTGGGTTTAGTCGCACTTTAACGGATCTCCCTGAGGGACAAAAGGTGCCTTTTCTCCACCACTCGATAGAGCCAACGGGATTATTTGGCAAAGCTTTGGAGCGAATTCAGACCAAGCTGGACCAAAGGTGCAGACAGGCACAAGCTCTCCGGGTGGGCATTCCCCGGAGAAATTTCGTCCCCCCAAGGGAATCTGCTGGAGGCAGGCCTGCGCAGCCTCGACACCGCTCGGCAACGCGTGCCCCACCACAAAAGCGGCCAGCATATGAGGAGGAGCCCCGGCGGAGACCCCCGCCGGACCAACCTTGCACAGAGCATGCATGGAGCAAAAACAGGTTTGTTCCCCGCCAGGCGGTCAAACACAGGGCCTCCTCGGCGAACAGGGACACCCGACAGAAACGTGCCTGATGAACCAGGTCCACGTTCCTACATTACACGATCACCCGCCCACGTGGTACTGGGAATGATCCCTTCATGTCCAGACTTTATTTGTAACATGGTACAAAAAGCTGGTAAATCGGTCGCATACACAAATCATGCTCTCCCTGCTGTGAGTGACATAGAATCATGTATGTCATTGCACATAAGCATGAATAAAGCTCATGAAACAGCTCCTCTCTGTTTTATTGACTCTCAAAAAAAAAAACAACACACAAATAACTTCAGCAAAACAGGTCCCTCTGGCCTGCAAGCCGTCATAAGGGAGGGGGCCCCCCCCTCCCTCACGGCCCACGGGGTATTAGCCTAATCAATAAACCCCAGCAGGGTGCCTCTGATTCATCTGCAGTAAGCAGACACAGAGGCGTCTGCAAGCACCCCCCACACCCCTCACGGAGACAGGTGAGGAGGGTCACGTGCTCAAGCCCTCGCTCCATTGTGAACGATGGGGCAGCCAATACACTAACCAGACGAACATGTGACATGTCCGTACCTCAGGGAGGCATGCCGACAGAATCTAACAACGGGGGACTACATCAGATGCCCTCATGCAGCCACAAACTTCCCACCTTCACAGCAGCAATTGTGTTCAGACTGCTGTGGATGAAAACAAATCAGAGTTGAATCAGATCTCTCTTCCTGTTTTTCGAAGGGGACTAAGCTCTTTATCACCAAATAATCTGAAGTCTGCCAAACCAAAAGGAACATCCCCACATTCTCACGTTGCAGTTGCCCCTTTGTTATTAATGAGGGACACGCAATGTCCAAGCAGTAATCAGACAGCACGTGACCTCCCTCTCTGTGCTGATCCAGATCTGCTTTCAAACAAAATTCTCCCAACGGGTGAAACACAGACCCCGGTCGGTTTACCTGATGCTGATGCTCCATTAAAGCCAAGGACCAGTAAACTGGACCACTTCAGAAAACGGATTGGAGTCAGGAGATTTGCTCGTTTACATAACTCGCAGTCTCCCAGTCCTATGACCCCAAACTTGAAGGGGGAAAATAGACTTTCTGCTCCAATCCTGTCTAATAAGGATGACAGGTTACATCTACCCTCAATTACCCCTGAGCAAGGCAGCCTGGGGGCACATCGGCAAGGAGGCCTTCTTCCCAACCTGGTTGACCCCTAGGGGTTAACAGCCTCTGTGTCACCAGAAGGGCCAGTACAGCCACTTAGGCCAGAAACTGCCAAAAGTCTCAGCTTGTTAACGGAAAAGAACAAGTTGATAGCGTCATGCCTGCCGGAAAATATGGTAATAACCATACAAAATGCCCGTGCTGTGTCAACACAATCTCTATATGCACAGAAGTGGCGTATTTTTAAAGCCTGGTGCTCAGAAAGAAATATTATTTCTTATGCATGCGACTTGGCTCCGCTCCTGACTTTCCTTCAGGAGTTACTGGAAAAAGGTTGTTCTTATTCAAGATTAAAGTTTTCCTATCAGCTATTTTAGCCTGTCACGAAGGCTGGGGACACAGGACACCTGGAGCACATCTAATCATAATAAGATTTATGAAGGGTGTGCTTCGGACTAAACCACCCAGTAGGACCCTAACCCCTGGTTGGGATCTTGTCCTGGTCCTGGGAGCTCTCTGTGACCCCCCATTCGAGTCACTGAGTGAGGTTAAGATAGATTTATTATCTTATAAAACCGCTCTACTCCTGGCACTTTGCTCAGCGAAACGCGTGGGTGACCTCCATGCATTGTCTGTACATCCAATGTGTACCAGATTCATCCCTGACGGGTCAAAGGTCACACTAAGACCTAATCCCGCATACACTCCCAAGGTCTTGATTTTGAACCACAGGAGTCTAGACTTTGATCTCTCCTCCTTCCTACCTGCTCCTGTCCTTACTCAGGAACAAGAAAGGCTGAAGGCTCTCTGCCCCGTGAGAGCTTTACGCACTTACATGCAGAGAACAGCCAAATAGAGAAAAACAAATCAACTGTTCGTCTGCTTTGCAGCACCTGCTACCGGGAAGGCCCTATCAAAACAACGCCTCTCACATTGGGTGACTGAGGCCATTAAAAGGGCGTACAGTAGCAAAGGTCAACAGGTACCCTCTGGAGTGCACGCTCACTCCACTCGGGGCTTGGCCACTTCCTGGTCATTATTCAAGGGTGTACCAGTTGCAGACATCTGCGCTGCTGCGAACTGGAGCTCATTAAACACTTTTGCAAAGCATTACAGTTTGGATGTTACTGCGTGTGACGTCACTCAGGCTGTCCTTTCTAACACACAGTAGAAAGTAGCCTTGAGATGCCTGCTGGTCAAGGGCAGACGTTCACTCTAGCATGCATTTTACTGAGCATTTCAAGGGCGTGAATGGATTACGTTCCCATAGCAAGTATGTTGCACTGAGAGACCAGACTGAAAGGGAACTGAAAGTTATGCACCATAACTCATGTTCCCTGAAGGAAGGGAACAAGGTGCAACATATCTGGCCCTTTTCAATGCTAAAAGCTTGGTGAAGTGCAATTTTGGAGAAAGATGGAGGGGCGTCAGCCATTTAAGTACCCAGAGGGCGGGGCCTCTGGCGCGGCGGTGACGCCCTAGCCGTAAAGGCGTGAGTATATTCCTTCAGGTAATCGCACGGGGCACAATTCCCATAGCAATGTAAAGGATATATAGGAGGTCAATATTAATACTGACCTCTTTACCTTAATTGATTTACTTATTCAGATTGAATAGTAATTCCACAGATTATTTTCTTTTTCCGTTTACCCAATATTTCTGTGATCTTTATGATGGATAAGTAAAACAGAAGCCATAGAGTGACAATGGAAACGTTAACTTAGTTTGGTATGCCAAAGACACTACCATTTATTTAAAATAAATCAACTAAAATTAATACCATTACACTTGATTGATGATTTCACTTTCTTGCAATTTAATACGTCAGCACATTTAAATTGTAACACAACAGACATAAATACAGGATGTCATTATACTTAGTCTGTGGCTCTTAGCTTAAATATAGTTACCAGCTTAGGATGGAGATGGAGAGATTTAAGAGGTTAAGAGAATAAATTATTTATCTTGAGTGTAACCAGAAATGACACTTTCCATCCGACTTCTGCTAAATTCCAGGTACGTTTGTAAACAGCTCTTTACCTTTTGACGACAGCCCGGTAAGAGAAGACCTTGTAGCTTTTCAGATGCACGGGTTCCTTGCGGGGACCAGTACATCTGAGCAGGTTATTCGTTTACCTTCCAACGTCTCCTGGTTTCGCGTTGGTCATCAGAAAATGCGTCAGCTCCTGGCCTCTGGCTCAAGATAACTTATTCCAGGAAGGAATAAACAAAGTTTTGAGCTTACGCTCGGTTCGAAGTGGACTCATAACAACATGTTATTAGTCTTTAACTGAATGACGTGTCCTTAGCGTTTGACTGACGTTCATTCAGTTCTTTGGGAAGACCTCATGCTGAGGCTTACACCAGCAGACTTCTTTCGTTCTAGCAAAAGCTTAGAACCTTAGTAGAAGCTCTGAGAGGAGAGAGACTTGTCTCTTCCCGATTGGTCCAAAAAGAACCAGTCGAGCAGTTCACTTGTTGTTATCAAGATTCAAGGTGAAATTCAGAGCAGAGAGAAATTGTTTAGGAAAAGTGTCTCAGTGAGGAGACTTTCAGACGCTAGTGAGAGTTTTAGCTGAAACTCAACAAAAACAACTTCTGAGAAAGGCAGTTTGACATATTATCTGAACTTTGACACCTTTTCATTTGTAGAAATGACACAGCATATACATATGTGATCATAAGACATATTGTAAATTACAACACTGTTCATGAATAAACACAGGTGATGCTCTGATTATATTTTGTATTAGAACAAAATCAAAGATAGAAATAGTCTCTTTTGAATGAATCTGTCCTTTGATTTAAGCTAATAACATAAATTGTGTTAAGTGTCAGATTACTGAAAGGTCAGTAAAGGTCATCTCTGGAACAGTTCAAAAATGCACAGGTGTATCAGAGCGGACACCGTCATGCCCACTACAGCAAGTATGTTGCACCTCGTTCCCTTCCTTCAGGGAACATGAGTTATGGTGCATAACTTTCAGATTTCTGAACTGAAGAACATGAAGAATTGAACCAGATGCAGCAGGAACAACACTTGTCTACTTTTGGATGAAGCCCATGAGACATCAGATGAAAAATTATTAGTTCTTTACATTTTTCACTTCTTACTTTTCCTATTAAACATTTTTTTTCTTAAGTGGTGTCCTGGAACATTCAATTTCCTAAACATATTTTACAATGTTAAGTGTGTATGGTCATAGTGTTTGTTCAAATCCATACTGGAAGTTAAGAAAATGTTCCATTTGCATTTGACCTATAAGAATCATAAGGAAAACATTATTAGACTCTGCTCAACTGTTATTACGTTATAAATTATTTGGTTCTAGGATGAAGCCAGACAAAAACAGTCAAAAATTCAGAAAACTGTCCTTTGGACAGTTTAAAGTGATCTAACCCTGCTCGCATGTCACGGGGCAGCAGCTTTACCAGGGAGGCACAGGCATCAACAGCCACCTGTTCAGCTCTTGTAGGAGGACTCCACGGTGTTTGCAGACGAACTGAATATTTAATATGTAATACTTTTATGTTTGTAAATTTAATGAAAGAAAAAACTTGAAAATTAAAAGTTTACTGTAAAAGCAGTTTCAAAGATCACAGTGTGATGTTTTCAATCAATCAACTTTATTTATAAAGCACATTTTAAAAACCACAGGGTCAATCAAAGTGAAACTGTCCAGATGAACTGATTGAGAATGAGCGGATTTGATACCTGGACTATTGAGAATTAACTTTCTTGTCAATCAAAGTGCTGTACATTAACATAAAAGACAAGTTAATTAAAAACGATAAAAAGCATACAAAATATAAAAAAAACATATACCAGTCTTACTGCAGGTGTGTCAAAATGCCATAAAAGTTAAGACCACGTGTTAAAAGCCAAGGAATAAATGTGTGTATTTAAAAGAGATTTAAAAACAGGAAGAGAGGAGGCCTGTCTGACACTGAACGGTAAGCAGCTTGGGAGCAACAAGGCCAAACGCTCTGTCACCTCTGAGCTTCAACCTAGTTTTGAGGACTGTCAGCAGCAACTGCTCAGCTGATCTGAGATCGAGGAGGGCAGTAAGGTTGAAGCAGCTCAGACAAATATGGTTCCCTTTCAGTCTGGTTCTCTCGGTGCAACATACTTGCTATTGGAATTGCTCCCCCGCGTGAAGCGAGATTGCATATCAACTTTCTGGAGTTGCTAGCAGTATTCCTGTCATTAAAATACTTCTTTAACAAAGGTCTGATGGCTGGACAACATATCCTGGTGAAATCAGATAACAGGACCACAGTGTCCTTCATCAACAGAGAGGGAGGGACAAGGTCCCAGGCCCTCCTCGGACTGGCGCAGAGGATGCTCACATGGTGTGCTCCAAGAATCTTGTCACTTAGGGCGACTCATGTCCCTGGTGAACTAAATTATGGAGCAGACGCCCTCTCTAGAGGACCTCTTTTGGCGTCAGAATGGAGCCTGAACCCACGGATTGTGGAACAGGTCTGGTCACGGTTTGGGAGAGCCTCTGTGGACCTGTTCGCTTGCAGGGCTAGCTCACACTGTGACCTCTACTTCTCTTTGAGGGAAGCAGACGCTCCATTGGGTATGAATGCTCTGGCACATGATTGGCCTGCAGGGGAGCTCTACTATGCCTTTCCACCTGTCCCTCTGATCGAGGCGACATTGGAACGGGTACGCCAGGGAGCTCTCTCCTTGATTCTCATAGCCCCCAGATGGCCACAGAAAAAGTGGTTCCCGGAGCTGATATCAATGTTATCAGGGATACCATGGCAATTGCCTTCTCACAGGGACTTGCTGACTCAGGCACGTGGACAGCTTCTACACCCACGTCTGGAGTTATGGCAACTTTCAGCCTCGCCTCTGAAGGGAACTGGCTGAGAACCTAAGGCTTTGGTTACTTTGTCCCAAAACTAACAGTAATAACATCCACAAGGGTATCCCTTGGTATTTATGTTTGCCTAGGAGATGTCTGTTGGAAGGGTTTCACCTCTCCCTAACTCAGCGTTTCTCAAATAGTGGGGCGCGCCCCCCTGGGGGGGCGCAGTGCGATGCCAAGGGGGGCTCGTGTCGTTTGACCCAGTTTTGCACATTTTGAAAGTAAAATGGTAAGTGTAATTCACATCCGCGACAGTAGGGGCAGTGGCGCTGTTGTTGTCAGACTGAGCGCGTGCTTCTGCTTCACAGAGCAAGAAGCCACAGCAGCGCATGAGAAGTTTCAGAAAGTGCAGCGAGCGAAGTTACAGCATGGAGAGATATTTAACAGGGATGAAAAGAAAGGCGAAGACAGACGAAGATATTGAGAAAGCAGGTCCCCAGAAAGCTAAAACGAGGAAATATGACGAAGGGTATTTAGCGCTTGGCTTCACTGTGACGATGGTGGGAGATGAGGAAAGACCGGTCTGTCTGTTATGTCTTAAAATGTTAGCAGCGGACAGCATGAAGCCTAATAAATTAAGACGCCACTTAACCACCTTACACCCCATTCATGCTGATAAGCCATTGGAGTTTTTTAATCGAAAACGTGATGAATATTGCCAGCAATCATCCCGCTTTATGAGCGCCACGTCAGAAAACCAGCGAGCACTGTTAGCATCTTACAAGGTTTCATACCAAATCGCCCAGTGTAAAAAACCACACACCATAGCAGAGGAGCTGATACTACCTGCAGCGTTAGACATGGTGTCAGTCATGCTGGATGAAAAAAGTGCAGCAAAATTAAAAACTATCCCTCTGTCCAATGACACTGTTGCCAGACGAATAAATGACATTGCTTATGATCTTCAAGAACAGCTGGTAGATAAACTCAAAGACAAACGTTTTGCCCTACAATTTGATGAAGCCACTGACAGCAACAAAGACTGCTTGTTTGTGTCTTATGTACGTTTTGAAATGACAAACTCCCTGTGTGAGGATCTACTTTTTTGTAAATATGTCAGAAACAGAGCCACAGCTGAAGAGCTATTCAAAATCCTGGACTGCTTCCTGACTGAGAATGGTCTAAAATGGGAGAACTGCATCGGAGTTTGCAGTGATGGTGCACAGACCATGGCAGGGATGAGGAAAGGAGTTCAGGCTCTCATCAAACAGGTCTCACCCAAAGTTAAGTGGACACACTGTGTCATACACAGAGAAGCACTGGCTTCAAAGCACCTTTCCCCTGAATTAAATGAGATTATGACTGACATCATAGGTGTGGTCAATTTTATAAAGACCAGACCACTAAAAACAAGAGTCTTCTCTGCCATCTGTGAGGAGATGGGAGCTGAACACCAAGCTGTGCTGTTTCACAGTGAAGCACGGTGGCTGTCACGAGGAAAAGTTTTGTCCAGAGTTTTTGAGCTCAGAGAGGAGATACGAGTGTTTTTGGTTCAGGAGCACAAGCACGAATTTGCAGAAAAATTTAGTGATGAGAACTTCCTGGCAAAACTGGCCTACCTGAGTGACATATTTGGAAGGCTTAATGAACTGAATCTACAGCTTCAAGGGAAAGATAAACACCTCCCTCAGGTCACAGACAAGATCAGCTCTTTCACTCGGAAGCTTGCAATGTGGGGCAGGCGACTTGATGAAGGAAATACTGATTCATTTGAGAACCTGAATGAATTTGTGGACACTACTGAGTATGATGCCTCCTCAGTGATTCCCTGCATCAAGCAGCACATTTCATCATTGATGCTGTTCTTTGAAAAGTACTTCCCTGAAAACAGTTCCCAGTATGACTGGGTCAGAGATCCTTTCAATGCACCAGCTCCTACTGGTTTCAGCTCTGCGGAGGAAGACCAGTTCATTGACCTGACATCTGACTCCACATTGAGACTGAGGTTCACATCACAGACACTGACGCTGTGTCTCAATTCAGGGGCTGCATCCTCATGAGTGCGCATTTGTCGGCCGCATACGTCATTGCCCCGCGCGGAGGACTGTCCCAATTCGAAGACTCCTCCTCATGCGGCCGAGGAATGCAGCCTACTTCCTGCCGAAATCCAAGGATGCATCTGTGAATCCTTCAAGACGGAGGCTATCCCAGAATTCGTAGCGCCAGCAGAGATTTCGCGGGGGGGTGGGACTTTCTGCGTGCAGGGGCAGGACTGCTGTGTGCTGTTGAGTCATCAGCTCGTTCAACCTCAGCGCAAGCTGAATCTCATTAAAATGTAACTACAGAAACGACTAAAAAAATATTTTTTAGCTGAATATATATTAGTGTTTCTGAGTTTACTGTTTGTTAAGAACTGATAACAAATCAGCTTATTTTACACCTGCGTAGCAAGGATTTTCTGAGGAGCGATCTGTTAAAACTCAGAGTGGACCTATAAATTGCAAGCTGCCCAGTAGGTCACTGCGTTAAGCATTCGGTTTGCATGCAGATCCCTTTTTCAAAAGCTGGTTCGAATCTCACTCGGTACGGTTAAAACTTATTTTATTTACGTTTGTCTTTTATTGGATAAAAAAAAGGAGTTTCACAAACTCCTTTTTTAAAATCTCAGTCCTCTAAAACTTATTTTACGTTTGTCTTTTATTGGATTTAAAAAAAGGAGATCTCAGTCCTCTAAAACTTATTTTACGTTTGTCTTTTATTGGATTAAAAAAAGGAGTTTCACAAACTCCTTTTTTTAAATCTCAGTCCTCATATTTTTATCCAATAAAAGACAAACGTAAAATTAGTTTTAACCGTACCGAGTGAGATTCGAACCAGCTTTTGAAAAAGGGGTCTGCACGCCAACCGAATGCTTAACGGAGTGAGCTACTCGGCAGCTTGCATTTCATGGGTCCATTCTGAGTTTTAACAGATCGCCCCTTGTTCTTGACAAATAGTAAACTCAGAAACACTATACAGTATATTATACATGTATTCAGCTTAGTAATATATTTTAGCGGAGTCCCTTCTCTTTCCACACACACACACCAAGCGCGCACACAAGAACTTCCCACCCACTTCAAGAGAACGCCCCACCCACTTCAATGCCGGCTCTCCTGAAGGCTAGACCGTCCCATTTCATCAGTTTCGCTCAGCCCACCCGGTCTTGTGAGTGCGTGGCCTACTCGGCCCAGCTAGGCTGGGTCCTCATGAGGATGCAGCCCCTGAATTGAGACACAGCCTGAGTGAGTTCTGGCTGAGTGTAGAGAAGGAGTATCCACTCTTAGGGCAGAAGGCTATGGACATTCTTATTCCTTTTGCAACATCTTATCTTTGTGAGACTGGCTTCTCTGCTGTTGCTGCACTAAAGAGCAAGTACAGGTCCCAGCTAAACATTGAACACGAGCTGAGAGTTGCCGTGTCAAGCTTGAAACCCCGCTTTGAAAAGCTGTGCGCTGCAAAACGTGCTCATTGTAGCCATTAGTACTGACTTCCTCATTTTGTTTAAAAAAAAAAGCACAAATTGTTGTATTCACTTTTTGTTGTAGGTTAAATATATTCTGTTCCTGAATAAATGTTACTGTTCAACTTGAATTTGTTATTGATTTTATTTCAATTAATTTTTCAGTATCAAATGGCAGTCAGTTAAAAATGTTTGTAAATCAAACAAGGATTGCATGACCTCTTCTGCAGCCACCAAGTCCTGTAGAAGCCTGTTAATCACCCACAGATTCAATCCAGGTGTGTAGCAGAAAGAAAACAAATTCTGCCACAGGAAGCACCTCCCAAAGACAGAAAGGTGTGTGGCTTCCATTCTGCACACCTGCTTCTGCAGGACTTGGTGGCTGAAGAAGAGTTCATGCATCATGTGGATCAGCTGTTCTGGAACAGAGGCACATTTAAAACATTCAGAGCAGGGAGGCCTGAGGACTTGAATTGAGAATCAATTTTATATATAAACAATTTTATATACAAATTATACTACAGTGGATGTATAATAAACCTTTTTCTTTTTTTTTTACCCCACTTTGGTATGTGCAGGGTTATTACAGCCACCGTATTTATAGAGCGGAGAGTAGGGGGGCGCGGACTGGATTCTTCTTCCTGGGGGGGGGCTTAAAAGA
>JBBPBX010019950.1:25373-43915 GCA_038048925.1 Garcialebias charrua | reverse complement strand
AAAATATTGACAACTTATAAGGTGAAAATAAGTGTTAAAAGATTTTAATTAAAATAGCAAAGTTCATGCTCATTAATCCAGGTAAAAAAAAAAAAAAATCCAACAAAGTTCAGTCAGGTCCTCTGGATGGTTTCTTTTTTTGTTGTTGTTGAGACGTTTCGTCCTTCATCCAAAGGACTTCATCAATCTAAGGAATCACAAAGAAACGTCCCGATGACTTGACTGAACTTTGTTGGAATTTTGACCTGGATTATTGAGCATGAACTTTGATGTTATGAACCACTTTGGCTACCTTAGGAGTTGACGGGGGAGAGGGCGGGCCCTAGAACCAATCTTATCATCATCAAACTGGTTGGTCCACTATGGGAGTGTGCTGCTTATGGGACTGAGTGTGTTTGTAGCTCCTCATATTGATGAAGTCCTTTGTATGAAGGGCAAAAAAAAAAACATCCAGATGACCTGACTGTTGGGTCTATTTGAAATACAAAAAAAATATATATAATACAATTTTTAATATAATACAGATTTACAGCTTTCATTTTTTAACTTCATTTAAGAGGTAGCTACGGTACATGTAAAAAAAATTAAATAAAATGTCTGGGTTAGTTGATGAAGTTGCTTAGAGAAATAAACCTTTTTGAAACACTTGATTACACACAGAGACATTTCTGGAACACAGAAAAACAATGTGAAACAGGACAAAGATAAAAAAGCAACAGACACGTATTCCCTCGCAGTGTGACAGTCAGAGCCATGTAGAGGAAAATGTCAGTCTCTTTGTCAAGCAGAAGAGCCTGACAGAATCAATTAGCAGGCAGGGAGAATGGAGAATACTGGATTCAATTAAACTGACAGTTTTCCTCGTAGGCATCCCGCTCACTGGGCCATTATTCAACCAAACTGCATGTTTGAATGAGACGAACGTGTGTGTATTTGTGCTTCAAAGTGTGTGTGTGCGTGCTTATCTTACGAATGAACTCTCGTCTCCATCACCCTTGTGTCACCTGGCTCTGTTAAGGGATTTAGACCCACACAAATATAGTCAAAATCGAATGCCTCCTTCAGCTGTCTCCAATGCGCCACAGTGTCCATGGTTTAAACAGCAGCTTTTCCGTCAATGCAGGGGATTTTCTGGGCAAGATTAGCATTGGTAGGAGAACGGCCTTCTGACACTGTGTTCAAAGAAGCCCAATTAAAAGAGACGTTTCTGTCCGTCTTGATTTTTGCCAGATTTACAGCTTGCAGGGCTGTTTTAGTGGCTCTGCTTGGAGGCAGCTGCAGAATCTAGAGGCTTTAAACCCTGAGAAAACACACACACACACAAAAAAGTAAAATTTCAAAATCAATAAGACAAATGTTACTGGGGATAAACATAATGTATGTATAAACGAAGCAGTCCTCCAGCTGAGTCGGGGTGGATGAGTGGGAGTTGCTTTCATTATTGTTCTTATTATTGTATGCTGAGAAATTTATTTTGTCCATCTGTGATGTGGAGTGCTTGTTAGCGAGCGTTGTTCATCATTTGCAGTTATTTGCCTTTAATTTATAAGCAGCTTGGTAGCTGTTAATGTCTGCTTCTGTTTGAAAATTTGCATATGCACTTTTTTCATTCCTGATAGAGCACATTAAGAGTTATACAATAGTTTACACAATATAATGTTCACCAGACCAGTTAGTGGCTGCAGGATGGAAAATACACCTTCCAAGATCATATATTGGACATTTGTCCAATAAAGTTAAGTCCACTGGACTTTTTTTGTTGTTGTTGTTGAAATGTTCCGTCCTTCATCCAAAGGACTTCATCAGTCTGATGAGCCACAACAAACTCAGTCCCATAAGCAACACACTCCCATAGTAGGCAAACAAATTTGTTGGCGATAAGATGTTTTCTGGAGTCCGCTCTCTCCCCCGTCAACTCCTCAGAGGCAGCCATTGCAAAAGTGGATCAAAACATCAAAGTTCATGCTCAATAATCCAATTAAAAATCCAACAAATTTCAGTTAGGTCCCCTGGACAGTTTATGTCTTTTTTCTTTTACGTATCGTCCTTCATCCATTCCTTTTGAAGCGGCAGAGCCAGCTGCCGGCTCATGTCTTTTTTCCCCCCCACCCAACCTGTCAATCAATTCAGTAGGCGTGTCAGCAAATGACCAATCAGCGACCTCGATTTGTCCCGTAGGTAAACGCTCTGCCCTGCATCTGCTCAAATGACGTCAAGTATTTGGAGCGAAAACGCGAGCATTAAAGTGAGAACGAACGCAGAGCTATACTATGAACTGCTTGCACACAGAACGTGCACGTAGAGCGGCGTTCGGCAAAACGCAGAGCTATACTGGAGCCTTTAGAGTGATGAGGATGAAAAAAGTGTGGTAGGGATGAAGGACTAGAAAATGGGACTGGGAGGGTGGGTGTCAAGTGCAACTGTTCTAAATGGATGAGCTGACTATTAAAAATCCTGCCAGGTGATCTGAGTTGTTGTTAAGGTGTGGCCATGCTCTCTAACCTAGGGTAAAATGTTAACTTCATGTGACGTGTTTCTGAAACCAAAACCAACATAAACATGTAGCTTTTGGAGCTACAACAGTTGATGATCAAGTAACCTTTAAGATCTAACAATATACAAACTCAAAAAGTTTTCTTTCCAGTAAAACGACCTTTACTTTTTTCACTCAAGGTGCTTGTTCTCTCTTTCCAGTTTATGCAGTCACCAGGCTGTCCTTCCCCCATCAGCAGCAGGTGGTTGAAAGCATCTCCCTCGGCTTCCCTCATCAAGAACAGAAAATACAAGAGCTGAAAAATGAACTCTGCAACCAGCACCGGTGAGCCATTAGGCTAGCTCAGTCTTTTTAAAATAAATAAAACCCAAAGGTTTTACTGCAAGCACAGTTTGATTCCCTATAACTCAGAGGTGAAACATCTTGGTGAGATCATTTCCTTATGCAGAATGGTTATCCAGTAGAAGCAGCAGTCTGTTGCAGTGGCTCTAGTTATATTTTGGTTTTCATTGTGTCTTTCTAAAGACTGTCTATGGACACATTTTCAGTTAAAGCATTCATTTCCCCTTTCATCTGTCACTTTTTAACATCTGGTGTGATGAGCAACCACGCTAACTGGAGAGGTGTTTACATCTTGAAGCAGCTGACTGAGATGTCTAAAGCAGAACTAATGTCCAGAATACGACAGAAAATCCACAAGTTGAAAAGGAGACTTTGCAGAAGTGGGGCAGGAGCAAAATAGAAAGCCAAAAAAAGAAATGAAGTTCAAGCCATTTTTAGCTTTTCACAAACAATTTTCTTAAGAAATAATAAGGGATTTCTGACTAATTCAGAGACGAGGACAGAGCAAGCGGGTTTACATGTTTGCCCGTGCAATATTAAACATGGACATGGCTGCAGAGTCAAATTCTGGACCACAGTGCACCTGGTTCTCAGACGGCATTAGCCTTTTGCATTCAGAGAGTTCTCGGAAGATTTTCACAATGCCTCTCATTCTGCTGTAATTCATGTCACAGACGTAGGTTTTTATTTGACTTGTTGTATTTACGTATTGGTTTGAGTTGATCTTGGGCTTGTTTTACAGTTTTATTAGTTTTAGCAGAATCACTTCCTGTATTTTTTTCTTTCTTTCATTATTTATTTATTTCTTTCACTATTTTGTGAAATTATTACTACCCTGAGTGGCACTTTGGCACAGTCGTTAGAGCTGTCACCTCTCAGCAAGCAGGTCGCCGGTTCAAAATCTGGCCGAGGACATTTCTGGGTGGAGTTTTCATATTCTCTCCGTGCATGCGTGAGTTTTCTCCTGGTACTCCAGTTTCCTCCCACAGACCAAAAACATGCATGTTAGACTGACTGGTAACTCTAAATTGTTCCTAGGTGTGAGTGAGAGAATGAATGGTTGTTTGTCTCTATGTGTCCCTGTGATGGACTGGAGACCTGTCCAAGGTGCACCCCGCCTCTCGCACAGTGACTGCTAGACATGGGCACCAGTGACCCCCACAACCTGAAAAGGAAGAAGTGGGTAAATATAATGGATGGCTGGATGGATGGATGGATGGACTAGTATCCTTTGCATAAATATCTGAAGCTCTCAACCTTGACCTCTCTAATGGGCTTCAGACATATGCAAAGTTCATGGTAAAAACCAATGCATACATGTTCCTCTTTTTAGTTTTCTACATCACTCTACAATCTAGCTTTATTTGTTTTTTTGCCTTTTTTAATACCATTTTATTTCATTTATTCTTCTAAATCTGTATGCTTTTTTTATAATCGTCTACTGTTGTCAGTGTTCTTTGTTAAAATCAGGTCTCTTTTGTAAATGAGTTCCTGAGAATCAATGTGACTAACCTGTATAAATAAAGGTTGAATGAACATACAGTATACATACAAGGACTGATGGTTAGTACTGCCCACTCACAGATAGTAGGTTGTCTGTTTCAGTCTCAGATGGGGGCTGTCAATGGTGTTTATGTGTTCACCTGATGCAGGTCTATGCACTCCAGTTTTCACTTTAGGTGAATAGTTAGTAAGTATAACAACTGCATTTATGGCATAGTGACTATGTCAGATGATACAGTATTTGAAAAATACAATTCTTCCACTCAAGTCAGCAACATAGAGCATCTTTTTAATGCGCAGAAAATAATTTAATTAGATATTTTGTTCAAAGAATGAGAAGCCAACATTCTAAGCAAGATCACAGATTGATCCAGACTGACCCCGAGGCATACATTAAAAGCTGTCCTACTGAGCGCCCCTTTGGCCAATGAGTCACCACTTACAAATGTTGTCCAACCCAGAACATGAACAATGGTTGGCTGTGTTTTCCTTTACGCACGGATTATATTATGTTTATGTGTACATTTTTTTACATCCAGATACCTTTTTTTTTTAAATAAAATATGTGAAACAGTACATATTTTACATGCAGCTTAAACTAAGCAGAGTCATGTTTTTCTCTCTTTAAGCAAATACAGTTTAGCTGATTTTCAACGAATACATACAGCCCATCCAGACAGAATCACACATGCATGAAAACTGAGCAAAATCCAGTCCAAACATAACAATAAATGTTGGTTTTTCATTAGTATGCAAACTAAAATTAAACAATCAGTCACACACATGTGCTTTTCTGTGTGTTCATCTCTGGATGCATAAGACACATTTAAAAGGGAAAACAAACATGAAGACATTTTTACACAAAGACACACACTCACAAGAAAGTCATGAGCAGCAGCGGAGCAAAAAGGAGTTAATAGATTGTGATCATTCGCCTCTGCTGTCTTTCTCCATTAATCACACTCTCACTCTTCTCTGTCCATATTATTGCCATCTTCTTGTTTATGAAGCGCTCAGCCATTTTATGTGATGTGAGCATCTACATAATGAGTGTGTGTGTGTGTGTGTGTGTGGGGGGGGGGCAGTGGTCATGCAATTGAACCAGTGTGTTGGGTGATTATTAAGGATCTGATTGTTACTGTAGCTTCCAGCTGACGTGGATGAAAAAGAAGGTGGAGGGCAAATTGGAAAGATAGATTAAAATGACTGACAAAAATATGAAAGAAAAAAACTTGAATCCTATAAATACAAATGCACAAAGTCCTATAAGGTGGTTGTAAAGGAGTTATTAATTTATCAGTATGTTGTTGCTTTTTGTTTCTATTTATTAAAGATCAATGACATTCAGGCTGAAGTTTTATCACAATCTGCTATCAAAAGTGGGTGATAAACATAAAATCATAGTAATAGCCTGCATGTGGATGTTAGCCTGTATGTTAGCAAATTATATCATGGACCAGTAAACTCATTTTAATGTAGCTCACAGAAAATAATAAATGGATGTACAGTATATCTACAACTGATTAACTTTTGGAGTCACCCTAATTATAGATTGGGGCGACAGTTGATTAATTTGAGCAAATTCCAGCATAGCTATAACTTTGGCCATTTTATAGATATTTAGCAAAAACTAGTGTGATAGCTGAAAGTCATCCACCGCACAAACATTAAGTGCTAAAAGACTACGCAAGATCTTCAATTAAAACTTTGGCATTACTTGTTGGAATCTACTACATCCACATGTTAGCAAAATATCTTATGAAATAATCCATCTTTACTTGCTGCTTTAATTTGGGTTTAGGGGGTTGCTGGTGCGCATGTCCAGAAATCACTGTGAAAGAGGCGGGGGTCCTCCTGGACAGGTCTCCAGTCCTTCACAGGGACACATAGAGACGAACGAGGCAAACCATTCACTCTCTCACTCACACCTAGGGACAATTTAGAGTTACCAATCAGCCCAACATGCATGTTTTTGGTCTGTGGGAGAAAACCAGAGTACCCAGAGAAAATCTATGCATGCACAGCGAGAACATGCAAACTCCACACAGAAAAGCCCCAGGCCAGGATTTGAACCGGCAGCCTTTTCACTGAAAGGCAGCAGCTCTACAAACTGTGCCGCCATCTTATGCAACACTAAATTAATTTGAATGTAACGCTCAGAAAGTAATCAATATATGTTAATTTACAGTTCAAAATGATTGTCACAGCTATTCAACTTTAGCAAACAAGAAGAGCTACAACTATATTAACTCGATAGAAAATGAGGTAAAACTTGTGGTTGTATGAGATGTGAAAGCATCAATCATGCCCAATAATCCACGTAAAGAAATCCAACAATGTTCAGTCACCTCATCTGGACAGTTCCTTTTTATGGTGAGAGACATTTTGCCCTCCATCCGAAGGGCTTCATTAATTTGAGAAGTCACATACAAACTGTTTCCCCACCAAGCAATACACTCCTACAGTGGACCAATCTGTTTGCTGGTGATAAGATGGTTTCTGTCAATGTTTCTCTGTTGCTCTGCCAACGTTACCCTTCGTCACAGATTCTGTTCATAACTTTTATGGACAGAATTTCTAGGTGCAGCCAAGGTGTTGAGGGGAGCCGTTTTGGTGGCTTTAGGATAGCGTCTCTGTTTTTTGCAGATGATGTGGTCCTGTTGGCTTCATCAGGTCATGATCTACAGCTTTCGCTGGGGCGGTTCACAGCCGAGTGTGACGCAAATGGAATGAGGATCAGTTCCTCCAAATCTGAGGCCATGGTCTTGACCCGGAAAAGGGTAGAGTGCCCTCTCCAGCTCCGGGAGGAGTTCAAGTATTTTGGAGTCTTGTTCACGAATGAGGGAAAAATGGAGTGTGAGATCGATAGGTGGATAGGTGTGGCGTCGGCAGAGAAGCGGGTGCTGTACCGGTCTGTCAAGGTGAAGATAGAGCTGAGTGAAAAGGCAAAACTTTCAATTTATGTTCCTACGTTCCTACCCTCATCTATGGTCATGAGCTTTGGGTTGTGACCGAAAGAACGAGATCTCGGATACAAGCGGCTGAAATGAGTTTTCTCCGCAGGGTGTCTGGACTCTCCCTTAGAGATAGGGTGAGAAGCTCAGTCATCCAGGAGGGACTCAGAGTAGAGTCGCTGCTTCTCCACATCGAGAGGAGCCAGTTGAGGTGGCTTGGGCAACTGGTTACGATGCCTCCTGGACGCCTCCCTGATGAGGTGTTCCGGACACGTCCGGGAGGTGACCCACAGGAAGACCCAGGAAACGCTTTGAGGGATCATGTTTCTCGGCTGGCCTGGGAACACCTCGGGATTCCCCCGGAGGAGCTGGCCCAAGTGGGTGGGGGAGGGAAGTCTGGACCTCCCTACTTAAGCCTTATTTATACTTGACGCGACGCGCAGCGCGCGAGGGTGCGCGCTCCAAAAGTGACGCAATTTCACAGTCCCCGCCCCTGCGCGTTGGCCCCGCGCAGGGGATTAGCGCGTGCCGTGCACCTCTGAATTTTTGAAACTCCGCAAGCCCTGCGCGCGCGCGGTGGGCGCTACGATTTGATTGACCGACAGCCTTCACCCTCTTCACGCCGGAGCCTGCAGCTGTTTGCGCCGCTGTGGTCGTGGAGACGGAGTCGCGACGCATGGAGGAATGTTTTGTGACACAAAATGTATTAAATTATCCTTCATTCCTGATCTGGAGTCGGACTTTTCTTTTGTTTTTTCGCCAAAAGTCACGTGATCGCTTTCTCCTCCGCTGACTCCATGCATTAAAACCGCAAATAAAGACAACAGTTCAGCACGCGAGCAGAAAGCTATTTGTTTTTGTTGTGTGACGTCAAACAGTTCTTCTTCTACGGTAGATTTCTTCTTCTACACCTTTCTTGCAACATATGCACAGGTTTTAGAGGGTACTGCCTCCTGCTGGTCCGTAAAAGAACAGCACTTTGCCATGCGCCGCCGTGGGACAACTATAAACACCGAGGCGACACTATAAACGCATTTCGCCGCGCGGCACAGTGCACGCGCGGCGCGCGCGCTCCAGCCTGCGGACCAAAGCGAAAGTCTAACTCAGCCTTTAGGCTGCTACCCCCGTGACCCAACCCCGGATAAGTGGAAGAAAATGGATGGATGGCTGAAGATGGTTTCTGGGGGCTTTGAAAGCATTTACATTGCTATTTATTTACATTTTTGACATGCAAGGGCACGGATGTAATACAATCCTTTAAATAATGTTTTTCTTTTTTTTAGCATGCTTTTATTTTTGTCATCAAGCCACAGTTCCAAGCGGTTCACTTATTACGAGCCAAAATAATGAAAATTCTGCGGCTTGGACTGATTAAATTTGTTTCGAATCACCCTCTTTAATTCCATCCCAGATAATAATTAGAGCCCACTCTCTGGTCCATTATTGCTGTGTGATACTGCTGGTTTTGTTCACTGCAAGGTCACTTTGTCTAAAAGAACATATCATGAAGAATGAGCATTAAAAATATATTAGCACAGAGAAAAAAAGCACTCCAATATGTTATACAAGCATATCTAATTTTAATAGATATAATTTCAGCTGGTTGTTTTCTCAAAGTTCACCACACATCAAATTCACTTTGTTGCATGCTGGTAAAACCTTCAAAGACACCCAAGTGAAGGATAGAAGCCGGGATTTATTGGGATAAAAGGCAGCATACAGATATTTTGAAATAATCTCTCATTTTATGACAAGACAGGCATAAAAAAAATGTGTGCAAATGATACTACATAATGCAACACAACATGCACAAACACTTTCAAATGGCCTTTGAACAGTTGGAAACATTTGCTGTAGAGTGAGCGTGTTATAATTGCACAGGGGACATACTGTATCTCTCTGCCAGTTATTAGCTGCACAGCTAAGCAGTTGTGCCTGTGATCCACTTCTCTCCTCTTCCTCTCTGTTGCTGCCTTTCTCAAAGTAATTTCAGCACCGGCACACAAGGACAGACGAGGACTCTTAATCAGCTAGCTCCAAAGCCATCTTGTAACGAGGTACATGTTTGAAAGCCATAGGCAAATCTGCTCTCATTTATCAGAAATATTGATCCACAAATTGCCTGTGGCCCATCATTCACTGAGAGAGTAAAAGGGGCAACAAGGAGAAACAGATACAAAGGGGGCTGAGATGGGGTGAGGAGATTAATTCATTTAAAGTACCGTATTGACTTGTGTGCTTATTTTAGCAGGTTTATCGCAAATAAAATTTAGATAAGGAGAAAAGGGAATGAGCAAAATGCAGAAGAAGAGAATGCAGATGGGAGCAAGAGACATGAAATATTGTGGAATGAGCAATGGAGACCAGGGAGAGTGTATTTAGTTCAGCTGGTGGATTAAAGCCTAATTTTACATTTATCTAAGTGGGCCATAGGGGGAGAGCGTGGGACTCGGGCTGATGCTTGTTAATGGCTTAAGAGCCTTGTAAACGCTGGGTTAGACTGAGCTCAGTGACAGCTTGTGTTTAATACACAATGGATGTTTTAGAGGTTTGTTTAAAAAAATGGTTTTATTTCAATGCAACTACGGTATGTAAAATAGCCAGGTTTACTGAATCATTCAGATCGTCTGAAGTGGGGTTCTGTAGAAACGTTATGAAAATTATTATCTTACCTGTTGATAGTTCTTTAAAACGGTGTCAGGTGAGTTCTGACCAGATGGATTAGCTAAACGGTAATCCAGTTGTATCCAGTTTCATACAGCAACTTCAGTCAAAAAAAAAATCTGATGAATGTAATGTGTGTTTATAAGACAAATAAAAAGGTTATGACAAAAGCCAAGACTGAAAATGTGTAAAATTTTATTTTAGCTCCAATGATTAATCTCTGCTAATTTAGGGGGAATAACCTGTGAGAAAGAATAAGTGAGAGACACCAGAAACAAAATGTGAAAGTTTGAGTGCATGAGAATTATACAGCCAGCTGTATAATTCCAGCAGGAAAACACATTAATACTGTACTGATGTTCTGTGCTGACAGGAACTGGATTAGCTACATGTTTACCCCCTCACACATACAATCCACTGGGTTTATGCAAATGCAGTGTCAGCAAAACTTTAACTTGGTTACCATAAATCAAACTGGATACCAAGAACCCTCACAGGCAAAGGCTTCTAACAACATACTGTCATGTTTTTTTTCTTCCCATAATCAAAACGGAAGTATATAAATATAGACATGTTTGTGTGTGTGCATACTTCAACTGCAGTTACACAATCACAAATTCCCCAAAAAGTTTGGATGTGTAAAATGTAAATAAAAACAAAGTAAAAATTTCCAAAATGCCATAAAAGTGTACTATTTAAAACATATGATGGGATTTTGAATTGGACTACAGCAACACATTTAAAAAACATACAAAGTAGAAACGGGGCAACAAAAGACTGAAAGTAAGTTTTATGAATAAGAAACAGCTGAAGAGGCATTTTGCAAAAAAAAGTAGGTTATTTGGAAACAGGAGACTGCATTTTGGGAGACCATAATTCTCAGAAGTAAATATGGGCAGAGGGGTCAACAATCTGTGAGAAAGTGTCTAAAAATAGTGGAACAATTTCAGAAATAATTAATGGGAAGACTAAATGTCCTATTTACTACTGTTATGATAAGATAAGCTAAGACAATGGTGGAGATTTTTCTTAACAGTTCACAGTATCGTAAAAAAATTTCAAGAATCTGGAGTAAAAAAGTACAAAAAAACAAACTGAAATGAAGTAATGCATCTTCTGAACCTCAAGTGACACTGCCACAAAAAACCTGTTAAGATTTTGTTCTGGACAGAACTGCATGAGCTCAGAAACATCTACAGTACATGCCATTGTAGGTAAACATACTTCACCATGCCTTCCACAAATGCAGGTTAAAGCTCTATCATGCAAAGAATGTGCCATATGTGAACACCAGCCAGAAACACTGCTGTCTTTTTGGGGTTCAATTCAAAATTGACTGAGACAAAGTGGAAAACTGTCCATTGGTCAGATGAATTAAACGTCAGGATTTGTTTTGATGACGACGGACGGCATGGCCTTGCTACTACAGAACAAAACGACCATCCAGTTTATTGTTAGAGCCAAAGGTGGGCACCGCTAATTAAAAAATTAGTTCCACAATTTCTAAAACGCTTATTAATTTTTTTAGGTCCACAATTTCAAATGCACAAAGGCCTTATCAAAATTAGGGGAAGCTAATCTAATCCGCTATTTATATTCAACAATTTGTAGCCGGCAGCGTTATGCAATATCTGCACCACACTGCCAACTACAGGCGTATAAACTAATATACACCTCACCTTACCCTACCTTTTAACAGCGATTCGCTCCGGGTGTCATCTATTAAAATACAACTTTCACTCAGGGTCCAAAATTTTAAAAGTTGTTTAATGTGTGGAATGCTTTTCGACTGCTTCTTTGTCCTTTTTTTGTTTGTTTATTGTAGATTTTTCATTAAAAATGCATCGATAAACTTATTTTTAACTGTTTTCTGGAAAACTGAAGTGCCCTGCAATGCATTATGGGTATACAGATGACGAAAGCAATGCAAGGAGGAACCAAAACTTCACATACTGTGTTGCTCCATTTGACCACTAGATGTCTGTCTTTATCAGCATAAGATAAGAGCTTTAAATAATTTATCTTCATTCATTCAACCAACCTCTTATTTTTTTATTTAATTTTGAACTCATTGGTTTGGAAGGAAGCTCAAGCTGACATATTTTTATTTTATTTTTTAAATAATTTCTGCCTCTGACTCCAATCATTTATGATGTTCAAAAAAGCTTTCAGTGTGTAACTTTTATAAATTTGGTATAGTATGTAGCATTTTTATTTGTTTCCATTCATTCACCGATTTATTGTACCGGTTTTTATATTTTCTGTCCTGTTAAGCACCTTGGTCAATGCAAGGCATTGTAGGAAGGTGCTATACAAATAAAGTTTATTGTTTATTATTTAATGATTTATTTTTAAGCCACAAAATGAAAAAGCTGTGAATTTGTGCTTGTTAATTTCTGTGCACATGTCATGTGCATGCATGAAAACCTTGATTTTCTTTGGAAAGAAATAAAGAAGAAATAAAAAAACATTTCCAGACACTATTTTACTGTATTACTGAAAAAACACATCTACTCAAAAATTGTGGTGGCCATGAGTAAATAAACACAATGTGATTAAACAAATATATAAAAATATAAAAAGTATATACACAACAAAATGCCTATAAAACATAAGCTGGTGAAAATTCTCAGTCGTCCAGGACATGATAAAATCAAAAAAGGCGTTCAATACAAGATCAACTGGACTTTATTTGTTGCAGAAAACGTTCAGAATGGCAGCTGTGAGACTGAAGTTTTATGCGTTTTATTAGTATAAAACTTCTTCTCAGTCTCACAGCTGCCATTCTGGATTGAAAAAGCCTTTTGGATAAAGGGTGAAACGTTTTCTGCAACAAATAAAGTCCAGTTGATCTTGTATTGAACGCCTTTTTTGATTATAAAACATGAGAAATAGAAAAAAAAATGTTTTTAGTCACTTAGTGTAACAGTTTTATTCCCTGCCCTTCCTCAACTTCAGGCTACTCTGACTGTTCTTCTGTGCTCATCTCCTCCATGTGATGCTGGTTGCCTCTCATAAAAATCAACACTTCAAAATTGGTGTCAGACAAGCTGGCTCTCTTGGCCCTCAAAATGTCCTTTCCCATCGAGAACAGGCGTTCAACTGCTGCACTGGAGGGGATGGGTGTGTTATATTTGGTGAACAGATCGATGAGTACCTGCTCACCCAAAAAGGCAGCATCGGTCAACACCACGTTTAAATCTCAAATACACGGGTGTGTCGCCACGGCATTTATACATGATGAAAGTAACCCAAATACATAAAACTAACGACTCGCCGTCGAATGGTCGACACAAAACGCACAATAAAATCCTTCGGCCACGTTAATTTGGCTTGAAACAGCTGGGTTTTCTAAGGATTTCCATTAGTAACCCACAACCAACCGGCAGACACAGTTAGCGTCTATAGGTACTCAACAGATTTAATGAAAAGTAATAAAAATACATGAAAATAACGACTCACCGTCGCGTGGTATACACAGAACACAAAATAGAATCCTCCGGCCGCGTTAATTTGGCTTGAAACAGCTGGGTTTTCTAAGGATTTGTCCAAGTACCCAGCACAAACAGCTAGCCACGGAATTAGCCTCTGAGTTCACCTCTAACCCGGAAGCTGTCGAGATGGAATAGTCCATTTTTAGTAGGGGGATAATGAAATCAACCGTTTTTTAAATTGCTTATTTAATGATTGTTTTCATCGTAACTATAATTATTTTTATGTTAAATGTAGATTAACAAGCAGGATCAATGTTAGGAATTAGGTGACTGGCCGGGGCGCGGCGGGGCCGGGGCCTCATGCTGATGGGATCCCCAGGCATTTACCTACATGGTAGATCCCCCCCTCTGCTCCCTCCCCCCTCCAACCCTCCCTCCCCCCTCCAACCCTTCCTCCTCTCTGCTGTTTACGGTGGGGAAAAAGGTAAAACAAGCAGCATTATGAGCTTGTAAATAAGTTTATTGGTTTTTACTGATAGATAATTAGTTATTAGCGGTACTGCATTTTAAATAAAAATAGCAGAAATCCGCTTATGAATTATAAAAGTTAGTCAATTCACAAAAACGCTGACAAAAAGTTTAGGTCCACTGTAAGCGGAATAGCGATTTAGCGCTCTCTAGCGTTCATTCGCCCACCTTTGGTTAGAGCACAGTACAAAAGTCTGTCTTTTTGATGGTGTGGGGGTGCTTAAAGGACAACACCCACTATGTTTTCAAATTGCATCGCCATTAATATTTATTAGTTTATTTAAAAATAATACAGGAGCGTTTATTTATATTGTAGAGAAATAACGCTAAATGTGTTATTTCATGATTTATAGCAGATTTTAGCAGAAGCTCCAGGAAAAATCTGCTCCTCTCCATATATGGGCATTCACGTCACTAAAGTGACGCCTTGGAGTTACAGGCGGAGTTATAATAAGCATTCATCAACTTCCATGACCGCTGCTCTGAGCGAGGAAAAAAAAAGCGAAGCATTTTTAAATATTCCCTAAAGCTGCCTGTTGATTAATCCTGCTGTCGCTCACTGATGTCTATCATATTCTGAGCGAGCATCCACGTAGACATACTAGTTTAATTCGCTTGATCGCGACAAATTCATTCATTTCCGCATCGGCTTTTTATTCTCTCCCCCCGTGACCAGACAGGTCGGGAGTACAGAAAGGCAGCCGCGCAGCGGAGCTCTGCGCGCGTGCTCCCCCGTGCTCCCCGCAACAAGGCTGGGACGGAGCAGAGCCCTGAGTCGGCACGAATTCGGAACTTCAAAGGTGACCAGCGAAACGAGGAGCCAGAGACGCGTGGCTCGCTCCTCTGGGCAGAGGAGTGAGAGCAGCAACGGTCCGCAGCGGTGTTATAAAATAAATAATAAATAAAATCAGAGCGCTGGTCCATATGTACACACAAATGCACCAGGAAATATGCAGTTTTAACTCCCACTCTCTCTCATAAACCTCCATGGAAACTCACTCCTTACTCCGTGGGAGTTTGCCCAACCAGTTTACATGTGCTTTGTGGACTTGGAGAAGGCATTCGACCGCGTCCCTCGGGGGGTTCTGTGGGAGGTACTCCGGGAGTATGGGGTACCAGGCCCTTTGATAAGGGCTGTTAGGTCCCTGTACGACCGGTGTCAGAGCTTGGTCCGCATTGCCGGCAGTAAGTCAGGCTCGTTTCCGGTGAGAGTTGGACTCCGCCAAGGTTGCCCTTTGTCACCGATTCTGTTCATAACTTTTATGGACAGAATTTCTAGGCGCAGCCAAGGTGTTGAGAGGTTCCGTTTTGGTGGCCTTAGAATCGCTTCTCTGTTTTTTGCAGATGATGTGGTCCTACTGGCTTCATCAGTTCGTGATTTACAACTTTCACTGGAGCGGTTTGCAGCCGAGTGTGATGCGGCCGGGATGAGGATCAGTTCCTCCAAATCCGAGGCCATGGTCTTGAGCCGGAAAAGGGTAGCATGCCCTCTCCGGGTCGGGGAGGAGGTCCTGCCCCAAGTGGAGGAGTTTAAGTATCTCGGGATCTTGTTCACGAATGAGGGAAAACTGGAGCGTGAGATCGATAGGCGGATAGGTGCAGCGTCCGCAGTGAAGCGGGCGCTGTACCGGTCTGTCGTGGTGAAGAGAGAGCTGAGTCAAAAGGCAAAGCTCTCAATTTACCGATCGATCTACGTTCCCACCCTCATCTATGGTCATGAGCTTTGGGTTATGACCGAAAGAACAAGATCTCGGATACAAGCGGCTGAAATGAGTTTTCTCCGCAGGGTGGCTGGACTCTCCCTTAGAGATAGGGTGAGAAGCTCAGTCATCCGGGAGGGACTCGGAGTAGAGCCGCTGCTTCTCCACATCGAGAGGAGCCAGTTGAGGTGGCTCGGGCATCTGGTTAGGATGCCTCCTGGACGCCTCCCTGGTGAGGTGTTCCGGGCATGTCCCACCGGGAGGAGACCCAGAGGAAGACCCAGGACACGCTGGAGGGACTATGTTTCTCGGCTGGCCTGGGAACGCCTTGGGATTCCCCCGGAGGAGCTGCTCCAAGTGGCTGGGGAGAGGGAAGTCTGGGCCTCCCTACTTAGGCTGCTACCCCCGCGACCCGACCCCGGATAAGCGGAAGAAGATGGATGGATGGATGGAAACTCACTCCTGCCTTCTGCCTTCTGGGTGGAGACGTAACTGAAGTCACATGACACTTCGGCACTCTTCGGCCGGGTTTCCGGATTCATTCGGGACTGTTTTTTTTTTTTTTTACCATCGCCTGGCCCAAATGCAAAACTGAAAATAGACTTCATATTAAATTACAGTAATTGTCCTATATGGTGAATTGTTACTGTCATGGTGGGTGTTGTCTTTTAAGGCTTAGGCAGCTCCCACCAGTGGAAAAGCACCATCACTGCAGGAAAATAAATTCAGGTTTAAAAACAACTTGTACTCCTATTCTATTGCACTCCTATGCTGAACTCCAGGGGGCTGAGATGGGGTAGAAGCAGGAGAGCC
Source organism: Garcialebias charrua (assembly GCA_038048925.1). NCBI lineage: Eukaryota > Metazoa > Chordata > Actinopteri > Cyprinodontiformes > Rivulidae > Garcialebias > Garcialebias charrua. Next base: position 27,483 of record JBBPBX010019950.1, on the reverse strand, counting down.
GACTTGGGATTAGAACGTTGTGGTTCAACTCCCAGCCACATGTTGGGGTGTCTCTGAGCAAGACACCTAATCCCCAATTGTTCTCCGGGTGCTTACATAGCTGCCCACAGCTCCACCTGGGTGCATCTCACATGTGATGGGTTAAATGCAGAGAACTAATTTTGCCATGGTATGGCAACATACAGTGCTTACAATTTCAGACTTCCCTTCCCTATTCAGACATCTTTTTCAGGGAAGGCCTTGCAGATTTCAGCAAGACACTGCTAAACCATAACATTCCCTTTACAAAAAAATGGAGTTATGTTGCAGACAGAGAATTTACAATTACCCCAGATTTCCCAGAAAAAGAAAAAAAAATTTATTTGGTTTAAACATTTGGAATGTTTACTGTGTTTCACTGTATATACATATAGGTTAATAAGGTTTGCAAACCTTTGAATTTTATTTGTATTTACATTTACGCAATGTTGCACCCTTGAACGTATACATTTCCACATACAGCTCTTGTTCAAAAATCCTCCTGCATTATTAAATGTATACTCTTCACTGCTCAGGCCACACATACACAAAGACAAAACAACCATGTACACATGCACACAAGTAAATTATGAGCAGCTTCTGGCTCTAAGGGCAGAAGTTGATAAGTTGTGATAATTCTCTTCAGCCAACTTAATCCCTCTATCCTTTTATTGCACACACTCGCCTTTTCTCTGTCCGCATTACCTCTGTCTTCTTCTTTATGACACCCCATGAGCTGTAACACCTCTCTATGTAATATGTGTGTGTGAGTTTGAGTATGTGGGAGTCTGTGAGTTAAGGCCTTCCATATATATAAACATACCAGTGTGTATTTTGAAGGTTTTAGCATTGGTCATTAACATAACTTCCTGCTGGCAGAAACAAGATAGATAGAGGATCACAGGCACACAAACACAAGTGTTTGATGAAGGAAGGAAGATAAAGAGCAAATGGAAGCAAACAAAATGATCAGCCCAGAGCATGAAAAACAGCAAGAGGATGCTTATCACAAGCTTTGCTTAAAAAAATGGTCTCAAGTTCCCTCAAATGACTGCATTTCACTTGCAATATAAATATAGGAAGAAAAACAGTCACATGAGCCCAATAAAAGAGGCTGATGCAAATCTATTTGCTTGTTATTTGACATAACACTGTGTTGATATTGTTTGCTAAGACTATAAGCCATAAACTTAAAACTTAATGAAAGTAATAAATATTAGCATAGACAACACCGGTTAGTCTTTTTGTGCAATACACAGCCAACTTTCAGTCTCAGGGATTTGATTAGTTCAGGCTTTTTACATTTTATTAAATTTATTTATTTATTGCAAAATAGCTAAGCAGACTTCTTACCATACTTAGCTTTTTTGCTAAGTTCACAGTAAACGCTGGATAGTCGTCAGTTTATTTATAAAGCATATTTTAAAACAAGTAACCAAATCACTGCCCAACGATATTTAAAAAAACAAGATAAAGGTAGAGATACATCCAATAAACACAGTAATTTAAAATGTCAGAAGAAAATAAACAGAGAACTTAGAACAATAAAATACTAAATCAACTTACTTTCTATATTAGGTTAAATGATAGGAAGAACAAATGTGTTTTAAAATATATTTAAAAACAGGGAGTGAAAAGGCCCCTTTAATTTTGGCAAGCAGATTGTTCCAAAGTTTGAGAGATAGAAATGTAAAAGACCAATCTCCTCTGGGCTTAAACCTAGTTTTTGGGACAACCAAAAGCAACTGATCAGATGGTTGTGGTGCACGTGCAGGAAAATTAATGTGAAACCAGTCGGAACAATGCGCCGCTAAAACAAATATGAATAAAACAATGTTTTTGCCCATGGTTCTTTGCTGACTTAGCAACTTTGTTGCACAAAAAAGAATACTGTGTGGAGTAAAACACAGCAATTGGGGTTGGAGAATGATAAATCTGATTTGCTTGTTTTATAGAGCAGTTCATTCAAAGTGACTCTAATCCACATTACCCTGATGCATGCTCAATAATCCAGGTAGAAAACATTTAAAAAGCTAAATCTGGTCCACTGGACATTCAAAAAAAAAAAAAAAAAAGTAGAAACGTTTCATCT
>JBBPBX010019949.1:20867-35137 GCA_038048925.1 Garcialebias charrua | reverse complement strand
CGGCCGTGGCGTAGTGGTAATGGCAGTCGTCCCCCGATCGGAAGGTTGGCGGTTCGAATCCCGGTTCCCCACACCATGTGTCGTTGTGTCCTTGGGCAAGACACTTAACCCCGAGTTGCTCCCGGTAGGACTGGAAAGCACCTTGCATGGTAGTCTGCCGCTATCGGTGTATGAATGGGTGTAACATTCAATGTGTGTAGCACTTTGAGATTTTCACTAATTAAAAGTGCGTTATAAATTGAATTCATCATCATCATCATCACACCCAACCGCCGTCTGCAATCCTGCGAAGTACATGACAGAACACAGCAACAAAACACATATGCAAAAAAAACACACAATATCCATGACTTTGCAGTAGATTATTATAAATACATATATATCCACCTTATTCCTGAAGGTGTCACTGTAGAAGCGATAATGTGCCGTACTTCCGTTTGACCCCGGAAGTAGAATTTTTGCATTGGCTCCTCGTTGTTTGCTTGCTAATCTGCGCGCATCGTAGAAGTTCTGTTGAAGTTCTGTTTTCTGTTATTTCGAGCTAATATTGTCACGAAGATGTCTTGAGGAGCTCGGGTACCTGTTGCGCTGTTCATGGCTGTATGAATAATCAGACGAAGCTGAATTAGTGGCTGCAACTAGTGTGTGTTGAACATGCTCCGATAAGAAAAACCTGCATCCTTCTTTGTGGCTGGGCTACGAGAAACCACCTGAAAAAAGTCACCGTATCCTCCAGAGGATCGAGAACACCAGGTATGATTTAAGAGACAGCTTTTAGTGTTATGATTTTATGTAGTCAGTGATTAAATGATACTAATATTTTCGTTCATAACTGGCAAATAAACACACGCACCTATATGTATGCTGTGTGTGCGTTTATTTATACATATCTATCTATATATCTATATATATATATAATATAGGTGTGTGTTTATATATATATATATATAAGGTGTGTGTGTGTGTGTGTTCATAAATGAACCCTAAAGTTTGTATACTGTACTTTTACTTTCAGATGGGCTTGATGAGAGTGTGGAGCTGCTCAACACCACCAGTCACATGCAGCATGACTGTTGGAATGTGGATTGACATAATGTCAGAACAAACCAACAACCTTATTCTATGGTTGCCCCGTGAAACAATTAAAGCAACATGTTTTGCAGAAAGCTAAAAACTTGGACTCCAGAAGTGAATCATACATGCAAATAACACTGTGAAATATTTATTGGCTGTTTCTCCCTCTGGAATAATCATGTTTATTTCAGATGCTTATGGTGGTAAATGCAGTGACAGGTATATAACACAGAACTCTGGGTTTCTGGACTATCTGCGTGCTGGAGATGAGGTGATGGGTGATCGTGGTTTCACAGTGAGGGACCTGCTGCAAGAGCTATGGTGTCAATGTAATCGTTCCAGCATTCACACGCAAAGGATGCCAGCTTATTTCAAGTGAGAAGTGAGAAGACATTAAATGTAAACATTTTTCTCAAACATGTACAGTACTGGTGTACTTGCTGTAAACGTAACACAACTCAACATGTTTTTTAAAGGATGCAATGTTAACTATATTACATTAGAAAAGTATTTGCTAAAATGATTCATTTGTTATGTACAATAGTTGACTGTTAACCTTCTTACAAGGTTAGTTTTTTGTGTGCACTATATCAGTTAATTTTGGATTAAACTACTGTTTCTATCTAAATGTCACTTTTGTCATTATCAAGTTTTTAAAGATCGTTTCCTGTCTATTTCATTATTTGTTTTCATTTACTGTATTTTATTAAAAGTTCTCAAGGTGCTTCATTTGTGAATCAGTAAAGTATTTGTCAAAAGAAATGTCAAGCTCCAGGTGCTCAGTTGGTGTCCAGATAAACATCTTGCAGCTCAAAAGTCCAAAGCAACATCATTGTTAGCTGGACCTGGAGATGTGGATTTTTAATGCTTAGACTGGGCTTTATGTTTGTTTAAATAAAGTGTCCCACCTCTCTTAACATAACAGGACCAACCTTGTTAATGTGAAGATACTAGTAAGCTTCAGAGCTTTTCAGATTGCTCATCGCTTCGCCATCTGAAGCAACTGTCAAAGTAGCTAAGTATGCTAGTAGCTAAACATGCTAGTGTACGTTATTTTCGGCCACTTCTTCAAGTCGTCCTCCCACCCCTCAACAGCTGTAGGTAGCGGTAAAACAATATCTCTACATTTGAGTTGTGATAGTTTGTGTTCCCACATATTTTATGACCTAAAACCTCTGACGAAAACCGGTTAGCGCGTTGCTAGCGTGTAACAAAAGTGCCGGTTCTGACTTTCAGCGGAAGTCGTTCACATAATTCGCGCAAGGCATCATGGGGCGTAGGAATAAGGTGGATATATATATATAATTTCACAATCCAGAAGTTGAAGCTCAGTAGCTTCAGTGCTCTCATTAGGTAACAGTCCTAATAGCTCCTACAAGTGATGACTGAGGTTAATAATGGCATTTAGTCCTTTTTGTTTACTTTCCAGTGAAGGTCGATGGATTGACCCATGTGTTTATGGACGGGAGCACAACAAAATGCTACAAAATCTCTGTGGCCTTGATGTTTCATTAAATGATCGATTCTGCTTGCCTGGGGGTTGGGGTTGTTCAGGGACTATGAAAAGGTCAGTAACTGTTAGTTAATTGGTGGAGTGATTATTAAATCAATAAGAACAAGACAGAAGTCCAGTGACTCAAACAGTTCCAGAGAAAGTCCTGACGTCCCCCCAAAAAACTGGCAGGGAAATGGATGAGAAGAGATGCTGCGAGGGCATGTAAACACTGAGCATACATTGAATTAATTATCTTTAATGGAACTGATTTCAAAAGATAAGTACTCGTAGATGTACATCCAGTGATTACTTTCTAAGAATTGTATTAAAATCTATGTAGTTCATGAGGTATTTTGCAAACAAGGTTGACTTTAAAATTAAATTTTAACGTTTTAGCCAGAGATCTTGTACAATGATGGGAGTATGTGATTTAATTGAGGAACTTTTAAAACTCACAAATGTAGTAGATTTTTGTGTTTTTTTAAGATAATTTATCTTGCTGTGGAAACCATCATTTACCACGCTGACTCAAAAACTTAATCAGCTGTGAAGGTACATCCAGTAAACATTTCTTAAAAGTTTATTTAAAATGCAACCAATGGCTCATGAGATATTTTGCTAACAGACAAAAGAGTTTATATAAATATAAAAATGACACAAAAAATGAAAATGTTAAGTTTTAAAAATAAGGACTGACTGCTTCCACAATGTCCAGAATGACCACTTAAAAAAGTTCAGGTGTTACACATTTGTTAATCCTGCTTTAGGGCCAGTTCATGGTCGTCATGGTAACAATTAACAAAACCATAATTTCTTACAGTGCTAAAAAAAACTCTCATGTCAACCATCGTGCAGGCTTTGGAGCGGTCTATGAAAATATGTTGTCATTTAAATGTATTTTTTCTTCTTCTTTTGGCTTCTCCTTTCTTTTAGGGGTCGCCACTGCGAGCTAAGTCGCACCAAGAAGTGACAAATTTTGTTTGGTCACAATGAACCTGCAAAAAATAAAAACATAAATAAAAAAGAGAACAGAAACTATAAAAATCCAATGACAGCATAAAAACGCAAATTTTCCATTATTATAATATGACTGATTAGAGACGTTGGAGAACAAAACTAAAATTAAAGAAATGGGTCAATCCAACGGTAAAGTCATGTGATTTCATTACGCTGATGATATTTTGGTTTAACTCTTGACTCATACCCAACAAAGTTAATTCAGGTCATCTGGACAGGTTCTTCTTTTTGTAGAGACATTTCATCCTTCATCGAAAGGACTTCATCAGTCCGATGAGCCACAACAAACTCAGTCCCACAAGCAGCCCACTCCCATAGTGGACCAACCAGTTTGCTGATGATAAGATGGTTTCTGGAGCCCACCCTCTCCCCTGTCGACTCCTCTGAGGCAGCCATAGCCAAAGTGTTTCAAAACATCAAAGTTCAAACTTTTGAACCATCAAACTCCAAACATTAAAGTTTTGAACCAATTTGGCAATGGCTGCCTCAGAAGAGTTGATGTAGGGAGAGGGTGGGCCCCAGAAACTGAAAGTTGTGCACCATAACTCATGTTCCCTGAAGGAAGGGAACAAGGTGCAACATACTTGCTATGGGAATTGCACCCCGCGCAATTACCTGAAAGAATACATTCACACCTTTACGGCAGTGGCGTCAGCGTCGCGCCAGAGGCCCCGCCCTCTGGGTATTTAAGCGGCTGACGCCCATCCATCTTTCTCCAAGATTGCACTTCACCGAGCTTTCAGCATTGAAAGGGCCAGATATGTTGCACCTTGTTCCCTTCCTTCAGGGAACATGAGTTATGGTGCATAACTTTCAGTTCCCTTTCAGTCTGGTCTCTCGGTGCAACATACTTGCTATGGGAACGTAATCCATTCACGCCCTTGAAATGCTCAGCAAAGTGCATGTGAGAACATCCGTCCTAAAAAGACAGGCAGCTCCTAGCTGCTTTCTACATGAAATGTAAAGAACATCAACGTGATGTTTCCACTGGGCATATATATGTACAACACCAACTAGAGACAGCCTAAGCGTGCTCCATCAGTGTGAGTACTCATCATCTCCTTTTCCCTCTGGGGCATCCTGAGGAACAGGAGGAGCAATGGACCCACCACGTCACAAGAAATTGGGTGACAAATGTGGAGGTAGAAAACCCAGGCCAAGCTTTCTTTCTTTTATATAGAGGGCACGACTAACAAGTGGAGCCCATCCTGATGTTGGAGATCAGTTAGGGAGAGGGGAAACCCTTCCAATAGACATCTCCTAGGCAAAACATAAACAACAAGGGGTACCCTTGTGAATGTTGTTACTGTTTGTTTTGGGACAAAGCAACCAAAGCCTTAGGCTCTCAGCCAGTTCCCTTCAGAGGCCAGGCTGAAAGTTGCCATAACCCTGGACGTAAGTGTAGAAGCTGTCCATGTGCCTGAGTCAGCAGGTCCCTGTGAGAAGGCAATTGCCATGGTATCCCTGATAGCATTGAGATCAACTCCTGGAACCACGTTTTCTGTGGCCATCTGGGGGCTATGAGAATCAGGGAGAGGGCTCCCTGACGTACCCGTTCCAGTGTCACCCCGATCAGAGGGACAGGTGGAAAGGCATAGTTAAGCATCCCTGCAGGCCAATCGTGTGCCAGAGCATCCATACCCAATGGAGCGTCTGCTTCCCTCAAGGAGAAGTAGAGGTCACAGTGTGAGCTAGCCCTGCAGGCGAACGGGTTCACAGAAGTTCTCCCAAATCGTGACCAGACCTGTTCCACAATACGTGGGTTCAGGCTCCATTCTGACGCCAAAAGAGGTCCTCTTGAGAGGGCGTCCGCTCCATAATTTAGTTCACCAGGGACATGAGTCGCCCTAAGTGACAAGATTCTTGGAGCACACCATGTGAGCATCCTCTGCGCCAGTCCGAGGAGGGCCTGGGACCTTGTCCCTCCCTCTCTGTTGATGAAGGACACTGTGGTCTTGTTATCTGATTTCACCAGGATGTGTTGTCCAGCAATCAGACCTTTGTTGAAGAAGTATTTTAATTACAGGAATACGGCCAACAACTCTAGGACTTTACTTAGACTTAGATCCTCCCGCGCTCGAGAGCGCATTGGGCGGCAAGCTGTTTCCATTGATCTCTATCCTTGGCGATCATCTCCACCGTGCTCGGGTCGAAGCCCTGTACCTTCAGGTCTTTCTCAAAGGATCGTCTCCACGTCAGTTTGGGTCTGCCTCTCTTTCTGTTTCCTTGTGGTTTCCAATTGAAGGCAATCTTTGGTAGTCTCTGTGCTTCCATTCTCAGTACATGTCCTGCAAACTTGAGCTTCCTTAGCTTAATTGTTTGGCTCATGGGTATGGTATGTGTCCTACGATAGACTTCTGCGTTTGTAATCCGATCTAGGTATGTAATCTTCAGTATCTTTCGCAGGCATCTTTGTTGGAATGCATCCAATTTCTTGGCCATCTTTACTGACATCTTCCACGTCTCACTGGCATACAAGGCTGTGGGGATAACCACTGCTTGCAGTAGTCTGACCTTAAGATTCGTGGATATGGATTTACTTGCCCATATTGATTGCAGTCTTCTGAATGTTGATGCTGCCTTACCGATGCGGGTGGTAATATCTGCATCTACGTTGCCATCGTCAGTTATGACACTTCCAAGGTAGACAAATTTCTGTACCTTCTCAGCAGACGATTGATCTATTGTTATCTGTATGTTTGGTTCTGTGTGCCCAACTTGCATAACCTTTGTTTTTCCTAGGAAGTTGATATGTAATCTTGCTTCTTGTTCATGCCAAAGGCCGCGGGTGTTCTGGTTTCTACAGATCGTCCCCCATCCTGTTTTTGAGGCGTCCGTCGTGATGACCACACGAGATGACACCCTTCCCAGTGAGACCCCTTCCGTGAAAACGGACAAATCTCTACAGGGTTCCAGGGCCTCCAGGCACTCTGAATCTATCCTAACCTTTTCTGCTTGATTAGGCAGGTCAGGTTGTATTCGTTGGTTTAGCCATACTTGTATGGGCCGCATTTTCAGTAATGCGTGTGGCACACAGGGAATGGCTGCCGCCAAGAGGCCTAAAAGGCGTTGGCAGGTTTTCACAGGGACCCGTTGGTCCAGTTTAAATCTTTCCAGGCAACGGCGAATGGAGGAAACTCGTTCCTTCGAGAGCCATGCTCTGTACCGGACAGTGTCGATCTGTACTCCCAGAAATACGGTAACCCGTGATGGAGTCAAATCGCTTTTTTGTAGGTTTATGACAAAACCGAGAGACTCCAGGTGAGATATCACCTTATAGGAGTGTGACTGGGCCTGCTTTCTGCTTTCAGCCAGAATCAGCAGGTCATCCAAGTAATTCATGACCCTGAGTCCTTGATTCCTAAGAGGGGTCAGGGCTGCATCCAGACATTTAGTAAATGTACGCGGAGCAGTCTTTAAACCGAAGGGTAAAGCTTTGAATTCATAAGCGTTTCCCTCAAACGCAAAGCGGAGGAACTTTCTGTGTTTCCTCCACACACCTATATGGAAATAGGCATCTTTCAAATCCAGTGTACACGCGTAGTCTCCTGGCCTCACAGACTGGAGAACTTGCCGTAGTGTAAGCATCTTGAACTTAAATGTTTTAATCCTTTTGTTGAGAGTCCTGAGATCCAGAATCGGTCTCAGGGAATTATCCTTTTTGGGTACCAGGAAGAACTTGCTGTAGTGGCCAGAGCGTAGTTTGCGTCCTGAGACCAAACTAATCACTCCCTTTTGCAGCATTGTCGAGACTTCCTCCCTCAGCACGTGTGTACGTGTAGGGTTGATCTTAGATTGCAGCACCCCTGTGAAGTGGGGCGGTCTCTTTGAGAACTGTAACTTGAGCCCATGACATATCGTTGTCATGACCCAATCATTTGGTAGACACGCCTTCCAGGCCTGCGCATGCGCGCTGAGCCTAGAGGGCATGTTGAATTGCGGCTTGTCCTGTTTTAGCACCGGAAGGGTGACCTTCGACCCCTCTCGCCTTTTTCGAGCAGGCTGGTTGGCCCGACAGAAGATATTGCGAGATCTGACCGTCTCTGGCAGAGCTCGTGTATCTTGCTGTGGTTCATAGTTTGACAACATGGTTTGTTTATAAAAATGGGACTCGAGTCAAGAACCAGGGCAGTCTGTGCTTTGGTACTTTTATTTTTGTACATGTCTGAAACAGTGTTTGTTTTGTTTACACATGCAATAGGCGAGTCATGATTGGTGCGTGCACACATGCCACCAGCTCCTCGTAGTTTTTTACAAGGGGAGACTGGGCTCAAAAGGTTAGGTTCCCGTACCACATGGGCGGGCAAACCTGTAAAATTATCAGTTCGTCCTGCTTCATCAGGTCCGAATCTGCTTTCCACACGGGGTCACTGAAGAGGCCCTCGGGGCGGGGCCTCTGGCGCGACGCTGACGCCACTGCCGTAAAGGCGTGAATGTATTCCTTCAGGTAATCGCGCGGGGGCACAATTCCCATAGCAAGTATGTTGCACCCAGAGACCAGACTGAAAGGGAACTTATCACCAGCAGACTGGTTGGTCCACTATGTGGGTGTGCTGCTTTTGGGACAGTGAGTCAGTTTGTTGTGGATCCTCGGACTGATGAAGTCCTTTGGATGAAGGATGAAACGTCTCAACAAAAAAAGAAACATCCAGATGACCTGACAACATTGTTGGATTTTCTACCTGGATTACTCAGCATGAACTTCTGTGTTTTCCACCCATCCATCCATTATTTTTTACCAGCTTCTTCCATTTTGGGTCACGGGGGTCGCCGGTGCCCATGTCCAGCAATCACGGTGCGAGGGGCGGGGTACACCCTGGACAGGTGGCAAGTCCATCACAGGGACACATAGAGACAAATGAGACAAAAAAATCATTCACTCTCTCACTCACACCTAGAGACAATTTAGTGTTACAATCAGTCTAACATGCATGTTTTTGGTCTGTGGGAGGAAACCGGAGTACCATGCATGGAGAGGACATGCGAACTCCACCCAGAAAGCCCCCCGGACCGGGATTTGAACCGACAACCTTCTTGCTGAGGGGCAGCAGCTCTACCAGTTGTGCCACCATGCTGCCCCTCTGTGTTTTCATTCATACAATTACAGGTGTTCCTTGACTTACGAACGAGTTCCGTTCTTGCAGCTGTTCGTAACACAAAATAGACCTTTTACCAGTTGACGTCATCACGCACAGCTCGCCTGAAACGAGCCTTCTGATTGGACGGCAAAAAGCCCTAACCGGATTCAGGGGCTAAGCAAGGGGTCGATGAGCTTCGTAATGATAGCGAGTTGTAATTTAGAAGCTTGTTTTCTTAAAATAGTGAACAACCGCTGGTCAAAATGCCTGAACATTGTGCCGCGGACACGAGAGGAGGAAACCGCACGCCCATACACATTGTCTTAGACAGGGTTGCTTTTTTGGCTACAGATGAACCGTGCGCGCGGGGCTGCCTGGCCTGCACCTTCACCCAGCCAGGAGCCACTAAGTCCCGGCTACACCTGATCCAGTGCGCCCTGGAGGTCCAGAACCGGCTGGACCCAGCTAGGAGCCACTAAGTCCTGGCTACAGATGAACCGTGCGCGCGGGGCTACCTGCACCTTCACCCCAGCCAGGAGCCACTAAGTCCCGGCTCAAAAAATCCTGCATTTACTGGTAGCTTAATGATTTTAGAAGATTCGGTTAACGGTTGGCTTATCAAACGTTTTGACATTCCACTCACCTGCTCCTCAGTGGGGCCGAAGGAAGAATCTCCTTGCATGTCGCAGGTCGAAACAGGCAGAAACCCCAACACACGCAGCGGAGACCGAAGAACAACGCGGTCTCGTCGAACTAGCTAGCTGCTGCTAGCTTAGCAGCTGTCCAGTAGCATTCCGCTGCGGGAGATCGTTCTCCGCCCTGTCTGTTTCCCATATCCAAGATGTAATGTAGGAACGTAATCCACGGAGCTTGGATCATTAATGTCCATGCCAGATAAAAAACGCACACACGTTGATGCTTCGTGCCGGGGTGAAATCCTGCCTGTACCGGCCGGCGGTGGTGCTGGTTTGCTCCACATCTTCCTTCTTTTAGTCGCTCTACTCGACTTTTCCAGAGGGACGTTGTAAAACGAACAAGTCTCACCTTCTTCTTTTACTCGTTGAAGTTGCCTGGAACAATTATAAACACAATAAAAGTCTTATTTCTCCACCGCGTCCGTTGCCAGCAACGACAACACTCCAGTTGCGTGCCCGTGCTTCCGGAAAATTCTGGAAAAATGCGAGTGCGCATGCGCGATGACGTCAACTGGTAAAAGGTCTATCGCCGTAAGTCGGAAAACACCCGAGCCGCCACTTATACACGTACATGAACGGTACAAAACAGTTACTAAGTTACCAAGCACTTTGCCTATCCTAACACAGTACCCTACATAATTATCAAAAAACACATACAGTCCAGGGCTAAAAAATAAAAAGTTAATTTCTTACTTTGAGCTGGTCAAGCCTGTCTCCATCTTTTTGCATGTTAGCTCCTTGCACGTCCGAACTCCGCAGCTTCGTGCTGCTCCACGCGGTCCAAACTGTTTACAGGAAGGACTGTTAGCTTGTTAACTCCATACATTTTGAGCCATTGTGAAAGGAAAAAAAGTTGATAACTTACTGGGAGCAGTTTCTCCGCGGTATCCATCCAAAAAGGCTGCGCCGCATTAGCTGATGTTAGCCCCGCCAATAGCTGCGCCCGTTAGCATGTTAGCTCGTTGTTCCTCCGGTGCAGCTCGCTGTCTGCTGCTTCACATGTTCCACAGCGTTGTTTTCCTTCGTCCATCTGTCCCTCCGCAAAACCGCCGTTCAGCTCCCAGCTCTGATCCGTCCGAAGCCGGCAGTCGAGGCTAGAGCTAACTGGCTAAACTGGCGGGCACTGCCGAAAACGGACTGCCGAAAACTGGCGGAAACTGCCGTAAACTTTGTAAATCAGCTCAAAAATAAAAAATTATGTAATAAAAATAATTATACTTCATTTATAAAGCCATTTAAAACAACCACAGCTGCAACAAAGTGCTGTATACATGAAATAAAGAACATTTAAACCCCCCCAAAAAAGATTTTTTTTTAATTTATTTTATTTCATATTTTATTAATGAGATGCGTTCGTAACACCGAATTGCCGTAACTCGAGGACCACCTGTACTTTCATGCTCAATTTATGCATTCATGTTCATGCAGCTTGTTTTAGTTAAGAACAAAACCAATATAATAATATAACTTTTAGATTGTCATGTTGTTTTGTTTCTATGGATTGTTTTATCAACTACTTTTTGTAATTTGTACACTTGTTTTATAAACTGTCTTTATTTTTGCTCAGGACAATGAATGAAAATTAGCCATTGTGTTAAAGGGATTGTGACATGATGTTGGAAATTTGCATATTTGTCACAACATATATATCTTATATCATTCAGCTCTGTTCGTTTTTTCAAAATAAATTATAAATATATTAAAATTTTTATTCAAAGTTATGGTAATTTTTTCTCTGGGGCACGCCCCTAAAAATCTGAGAATTTCCGCAAAACGTCATGTGACGTACACTTTTTTTTTTCTGGCTGCTAGACTTCCTGACCGGGAGACCACAGGCAGTACGGGTCGGGAGTAACACATCTAGCACCATCACATTATTTCATTTTATGCTTATGTTCATTAAATGTTTAGTGTTTTAGTGTTGGTGTAAATTTTCAAATTTTCATACTTTTATACTACTATGCAAAAACTCAGGACAGTGTTACACTTTTACTATTTTATGCTTATGTTTATTAAATGTTTTAGTGTTTTAGTGTTTAAATGGTTACTGTTGCACCGAGGGACTGAGAGAAACGCAATTTCAATCCTGTGTATGTCCTGTACATATTGCAGTTCTGACAATAAAGTTGACTTTGACTTTGACTTGGGCACTGGGCATAAGGCGGAGCCTTGCCCGTTTGTTTGTGTTTTAACTGCTTGCCATACTGATCCTTTTTCTGAAAGATCGCCTCTTTTTTTTGTGTAACTTGATAAATGCTGTCACGCTGTAGCGCATTTGGGTGTTCTAATATCAGCAGTGAGCAAGTGAGCATTCACAAATTCCCAAAAGATGAGAAACTTAGCCTAGAATGGAAGTACAGAGAACGAGGGAACGATGGGTTCCTACTGAGAGTCGTATGTCTGCAGCGACCATCTTACTGCCGATCAGGTAACATCTGTAATTTTTTTTTTAATTCATGGAGGGTTTATTAATGAGAGTTTTGGATGATTTACTGTCTTAAAATGATAGATCTCAGACGCGACCGGGACTAAGCCGAGATAGCTGCTAACAAACATTAGCCGAGATACAGGAGCAAACCTTTTGCTATTTTTTTTTATTATGTCTGCGCAATCAGGTAACATATGTAATTTCTTTTTATTCGGGGAGGGTTTATTAATGAGAGTTTTGGATGATTTACTGTCTTAAAATGATAGATCTCAGACGCGACCGGGACTAAGCCGAGATAGCTGCTAACAAACATTAGCCGAGATACAGGAGCAAACACGTTGCTATTTATGTATTTTTAAATTATGTCTGCGCGATCAGGTAACATATGTAATTTCGGGGAGGGTTTATTAATGAGAGTTTTGGATGATTTACTGTCTTAAAATGATAGATCTCAGACGCGACCGGGACTAAGCCGAGATAGCTGCTAACAAACATTAGCCGAGATACAGGAGCAAACACGTAGCTATTTATGTATTTTTAAATTATGTCTGCGCGATCAGGTAACATCTGTAATTTCTTTTTATTCGGGGAGGGTTTATTAATGAGAGTTTTGGATGATTTACTGTCTTAAAATGATAGATCTCAGACGCGACCGGGACTAAGCCGAGATAGCTGCTAACAAACATTAGCCGAGATACAGGAGCAAACACGTAGCTATTTATGTATTTTTAAATTATGTCTGCGCGATCAGGTAACATCTGTAATTTCTTTTTATTCGGGGAGGGTTTATTAATGAGAGTTTTGGATGATTTACTGTCTTAAAATGATAGATCTCAGACGCGACCGGGACTAAGCCGAGATAGCTGCTAACAAACATTAGCCGAGATACAGGAGCAAACACGTAGCTATTTATGTATTTTTAAATTATGTCTGCGCGATCAGGTAACATCTGTAATTTCTTTTTATTCGGGGAGGGTTTATTAATGAGAGTTTTGGATGATTTACTGTCTTAAAATGATAGATCTCAGACGCGACCGGGACTAAGCCGAGATAGCTGCTAACAAACATTAGCCGAGATACAGGAGCAAACACGTAGCTATTTATGTATTTTTAAATTATGTCTGCGCGATCAGGTAACATCTGTAATTTCTTTTTATTCAGGGAGGGTTTATTAGTGAGAGTTTTGGATGATTTACTGTCTTAAAATGATAGATCTCAGACGCGACCGGGACTAAGCCGAGATAGCTGCTAACAAACATTAGCCGAGATACAGGAGCAAACACGTGCTATTTATGTATTTTTAAATTATGTCTGCGCGATCAGGTAACATCTGTAATTTCTTTTTATTCGGGGAGGGTTTATTAATGAGAGTTTTGGATGATTTACTGTCTTAAAATGATAGATCTCAGACGCGATCGGGACTCTGTTAGCTCAGCCCAAGAACAAAGAAGCCACATCACGAAGCTATCCTCACTTAGCTACTGTGTATGAAATAAACCGTGTCTAAATCACTTTTCAATTGATCGAGTGTCCAATAACTGTATAGGATGAATAATAACCCTTCGATTGCTTTAATACATTCATGTACTAACAATAGGTTGTGTTTGTTCGACATGCTCCGCCATTATTATTTACATGCGCGTTGAGCAGCGGCTCCCCACGGGTACGTCACGATGACGTTTTGCGGAAGTGCGCAGATTTTTAGGGGCGTGTCCCAGAGAAAAAACTACCATAACTTGGAATGAAATTTTAATATATTTATAATTTATTTTGCAAAAACGAACAGAGCTGAATGTTATAAGATATATATGTTGTGACAAACATGCAAATTTCCAACATCATGTCACAATCCCTTTAACTCCAGCACATTTATATTATTTTGAAATAAAAGTAAATGTGCACTGTTCTTTTAAATAAATGAATGAAATTAAAACCTAAACCCTCAATCGGTAGAACTCAGAATAAAAACAAACACAACATGTTAATTTTACACATTACTTCTATCTATCTATCTATCTATCTATCTATCTATCTATCTATCTATCTATCTATCTATCTATCTATCTATCTATCTATCTATCTATCTATCTATCTATCTATCTATCTATCTATCTATCTATCTATCTATCTATCTATCTATCTATCTATCTATCTATCTATCTATCTATCTATCTATCTATCTATCTATCTATCTATCTATCTATCTATCTATCTATCTATCTATCTATCTATCCATCCATCCATCCATCCATCCATCCATCCATCCATCCATCCATCCATCCATCCATCCATCCATCCATCCATCCATCTATCTATCTATCTATCTATCTATCTATCTATCTATCTATCTATCTATCTATCTATCTATCTATCTATCTATCTATCTATCTATCTATCTATCTATCTATCTATCTATCTATCTATCTATCTATCTATCTATCTATCTATCCATCCATCCATCCATCCATCCATCCATCCATCCA